>CP139505.1:263830558-263847263 GCA_021014915.2 Artemisia tridentata subsp. tridentata
AAGAAAATAAAATTAAAGGTGTGTTTGGTTTGCTCGACAAAAAGAAAAGAAAAAGAAAACATGAGTTTTGAATTATCTAACTATTAGGGATTATTTAGGGACATGTTTTAAGAGTTTTTAAGATTACAAAGGTACAAAGAAAGGCTAGGAATACTTACTTGTATTTGTGTTCGGTTCTATGGATATTTTGGCGAATGGATTTGGAAATGGGGCACTAATGATTCTTCCTCCTTCTAGGCTTCCTAAAATTCTTCCTTAAGCTTGTACGTGGGCTGTGGATTCAGTAAAGAACAAGTGTGGGCTGTTTTTGATGGTTTCGAATAATATGGAAATGATATAGGAGGGTTTTTGGTTCGCTATATATAGAAAAGGGAAGGTTAGGGTTTTTAGAGGGCTAGATCATCATGTTATAGGTTTAAGGGGACATGGTGAGGTATGTTAGCCCCTTGGACGCCACATGTGAGGAGGGGGAAAGGTTGATTAGTGTGTTTCAATCCTAACCACAATACTTACCTACTTTCTTTAACTCAAGGCAAATATCTAAGAGACATGTATATGTGGAAGGTTATGAGACTTAGAAGATCATTTGTGGTATATATGTTACTTAGTAATTAGTAAAGAATTGGTTTAGTTTGGTCCTTGTTGGAATCGAACTAGGTAAAGAAGAAAAAGTAGATCGAATGGCATTAAGGGTTGTACATTGGGCTATAGCATGTGGTACCTAGGGTTTAAGGATGTAACTAGTTAGATCCTAGGGTTTAGTTTAAGTAAATAATCATTAGAAGTTAATTTAGGGTTTATATATATATATATATATATATATATATATATATATATATATATATATATATATATATATATATATATATATATATATATATATATATATCGAATTATATAGAAAAGAAAAAGGAAATCATGTTGTGCTTTAAAGTGTTTTACCATGGGCTTAATGAGATTGTACTAGGGTTTAAATAATATAGAAATTATGTATTTAGGGTTTTCCTAAGTTACTTTAATTATAAGTTAATTTTATTAAGTTTTAAAAGTTTATAAATGTGATTTTAGGTTTCAATGTATTGGATGCTTGTACATTAGGTTTAGAGACTTGTACTTATAATTAGTGAGTTTAAGAAATTAATTTTTTAAGTTATTGCATGAAGTACTTGGACAATGTGCTTTTAAAAAAAATGAATACATTTAGGGTTATAATGAGGTTTTTATTAATATTTAGTTTTTATGCATAAAAGACTTGTACATTGTCTAGAAAGACTTGTACATTTATATTTTGTAAAATCCTACATATATTAATTAGGGTTTTGTGAATTTATTACATAAAATCATAGTTTTACGAAATTAGGGTTTTTATCGGGAGTTAAAGTGAATTTAGGGTTTTCGTGCTTTAGATGCTTGTAACTTACTTTGAATGAGTTGTACTTTAGTGTTTTAGAGTTTAGTTATTCATTATTATTATTATGATGGTTTAGGGTTTCGTATAAACTCTAATAGATAAGATGTGTTTAGTTTTTACGTTCGTTAACGAATTATCGTAAAGTGGCAAATGAGATATCGTAAAGTTTCATATGGAAATGTTTATATGAAATAAACATTAAGTATGTTGATGTTGGTTCGCGTGTGAGCATGTTTATCGAGGATGTGAGTTACGTCACATGAGATAGTAGTTATGAACAGATAATTAAAAAAAAAAAAAAAAAAAAAATATATATGTAGAAAAAGAATAAGTATTCTGTAAGATTGTTTAGTATAATTGTGGGATTTTTACAGTGGTTACATCTCTCTAAACACAATCGAAAGCAAACCCCTTTGTTGCTGTAAGATCTGACGCAGACCTCTGTTATTCTTTTTTACTATCATTGTTTTTTGGGTTTCCGAACTTCCCCATCCTTCGATCATCATCATCACCGACATAAAATTAGGGTTTCTTGATTAGGCTGTTTTGATTTGAGTTTGCGGAGGATTGTGGAATGTTCTAGGTTTATCGCATCGACGGTTTGTTTATGCGATATAGGAAAAAAAAAAGAAGAGAAAAAGGCCGTTTGGGCTCGCAAGGAAACGGGCTGGGCTCCCACTGAGTGACGAAAAGCTGACGTATAGATTACGGGTATGAAACGACGCCGGATTAAACGGTAAATTATATATATAGTAATAAGATACTCCCTCAGTCCCAAATTTATAGTCCACGTTTTTTTTTGGATGTCTCAGTTTAATTGTCCACTACTAAATATAGATATGAAAGTTTGATCGAGTTTAACATATTATTATTGCCTAAAATATATTAGAGTAAATTGCATAAATCGTCCCTAAGGTTTGGTTAAATTGTAGGTTTCTTCCGAAATAGTTTAAAAGTGCATAGATCGTCCATTTTGAAACTTTTTTGCAAAATGTGGTCCTTTTTGAAACTTTTTTTGGTTCCTAAGGTTTGGTCAAATTGCAGGTTTCGGCTTAAATAGGGACCAAATTTTGCAAAAAAGTTAAAAAAAAAAAAGAAGAAGATGATCTCTGCACTTTCAAACTATTTAGGACGAAACCTATAATTTGGCCAAACCATAAGGACGATTTATGCAATTTACTCAATATATTATTATGAACTTTAAAGATGTGATTAATTAATTAGTTACGGGTAAACTTGTCATTTCGACAAAAAGTAAGAAAGAGTTAACAGTAATAATTATGTTTTTCTTAAACTGTGTGTTTTTTGTCGAGAGACAATAATTTTGAGACGGATGGAGTAGAGATTAATTAATATTTTTAATTAAAATTACTTCAATTTTTTTTTATATAAATTACATATCTTAAGAACCGTAAATCGTTAAACTATATAAATTACATTATCATGACGAGTATTTAAGTATCTTTCAATAAAGAGACACTTTAATATACTTTCGACAAACTTTTTTTTGAGTAGTTTTTAGTTATTTTTTGTACAATAGTTTTTTTGATATATCACATCACTACAAGAAAAAGTGTCTTTAGTGACCAGAATTTTTCGTCACAAATAGTACCAAATCTCGGCACTAAACCTGATTAGTGACCAAATTTAGTTTGTCACTTGTGGTCACTATAGGTCTGTCACTAAAAGCAATTAGAGACCAAACGCAGTTTCGTCACTATATAGTGACCAAAACGTAGTCACTGATTGGATGGGGTACATACAACTTCAAACCATTGGCGATCAAATATTTGGTCACTAAATATACCCAAGACCAAAATGGTGGTCATTATTTTCGTTGCTTAGTAACCAAGAGTCGTCACTACTTGGGTGTAGTGACCAAAAAGTTGTCACTTTCCACAAGTTGCCGACAACAACAACAAAATGCTCGGTTTCTTCGCACCCTCTTAATTTTAGCAAAATGGAAAACTAAAATTCTTAGCTTCTTAACGCAACGCAAATAAATCCAAGAAAAAAAAGATAAAATATAATCAATACCCATAAGATTGTATCCATGTGTCTACCATGGTATTAAAGAAATACAACATTGAACATGTATAAAGACTAAGAACATGATTATCAAGATAACCTTTTTATAACACACAATCTTTGAATCTTGTTGATACAACATGAACTATATGTTGTTACTGCCCGCATTGTACGAAAGAGAAAATGAATAAACTTGCCCGTAATGCCTTGCTGGAAAACCACAATATGGTGAAACTCTCATTTCTTTCATGCAAAAATTCTTCGGTTCCTCCCTGGATAAAGAGACATTCATATTATTACTTTACATTCAACGACATTTTTTATGCACTTCACTAGGTACAAAGGAACGGAAAATGGGTTGCATGTCACTCTTACTTGAATGCATAATAGTGGCCACAATATTTATGCAAGATTAAGAGGTTTTAAGCAGTATAAATAGAAGGCTAACAATACATGCAAGTAATAGAACACTAATAGGTAAATTTGAAAACTTAACATCCTGTCGTAAAAAGAGTATATAAATATTTGTGTACAACTCCGAATCATTCATCGTTTTTGCATTGAAAAATACACATTCTTAGCTTTCCAACCATATATCACACATAATTTTTGAACCTCCATTTTAAGTCAATACATTTTATTCATAGAAGTTTGAGAAAATAAAAGAATTATTTTTTGATAGTCAAATCCGCTTAACAAATCACATGTGATATTTGTAAGTTAGAACACTCTACATGATGTCTTAAAATGAGAATAATTATTTGTGCAGAACTCTAAAAGATTCACTATTCTTTGCATTGAAATATGTGCATCCTTACTTTCCAACAATACATCGTGCACAATAGTTTAACTTCAAAATCAATACTGTTTATTCACAGAAGTTGAAAAAAATAGAAGATAAAAAAAAACAATTGATATTCAAATTTGCTTGATATATATAATGTGATATAACACTATTCTATAAGCTCGAACAATCAACATGTTGTCGTAAAATAGACATAAATATTTGTATATAACTCCAATAGATTCACCGTTTTCTATACTGAAAAGTAATACATGTCCATTTAACGACAACATGTTCAGTCTTCGAATCTACAGATCAGTGTTATATCACATGTGATATATCATGAGAGTTTGAATATGTAAAAAAAAATCATATATTTTTTCCAACTTCTATAAATAAACTGTATTGATTTGAAAGTTCAAAAAATATGTGCGATATATGGTTGGAAAGCTAATGATTTGTATTTTCAAAATGCAAAAAACGGTGAATCATTTGGAGCTCTACACAAATACTGATGCCAGTTTTACGACATCATATTGAGTGTTCGAACTTACAAATTAGTGTTATATCACATGTGATATATCATGCAAACTCCTGTACCAAAAAAAATTCAAAAACAAAGTTTCTCGAAAGTATATGAAAGTGTCACTATATTGAAAGATAATTAAATGCTTTTGTAATCGTTTACTTTATTTTGTCAAACGATTAACGGTTTGGAGATATATTATTTTTCAAAAAAAGAAGGTGAATGTTTATTTTTGTTGTTCCCTTGTACAAGGTTAGTTTAACTTGAAAGTTAATCTAACCAAGTTAATACTGATGTAATGAAAACTTATATAAGATATAAATATTTTTAAGTAAAGACACAATGTTAGTGCTTTTAAATTTTAGGGAATTTTGGGTTTTGTTTGAATTGAGGGAATTTGTTGAAGGGTATGATGCATGTTTAGTGTGTGTTTGGTGGTTGATGGTGAAATTCCGGCGATGGCATCCAGGTGGTGGTGGTCGTCAGTGGTGGCAGATTAGCGGTGATTGTTGGAGGTGGTAGTGGTTGTTGTTAAAAAAAAGAATTTATTTTTAGAGAACTATTTTAGAGAGTGAAGAAAATGAGAAATGAGAAATGATGAAAGATGGTTAAAGGGTTGGAATGTGTTCGCTATTTGTTTGTGGGACCCACTGACTTTGTTAGTATGATAAATGAAGAGACAAAAATACCCTCTTAATTAGTGGTCAACATAGTCAAACTAACGATGACAGTTAAATTTGGACCAAACCCGAAACGGATGTTTCAATTTTGGACTAAACCCGAAACGTTTTTAGAATTTGGACTGAAAATGAAATATCCGTCAAACTATAAGGACAAAAAATGTAGTTAACTCTTTTTGTATTGATTAAACGATCGTAGTTAAGAAATATGCTACTGGGTGTAAGTTTACAAGCAATTTTTTTTAAAGCTAATCACTTATGAATGTATCAAACTAATCATTTTAATTTTTTGTGTATACTCAACGTTTTTTTGTTATTGTGGTAAACATTTAAAATTACATTTTGTACGTATGTATCTTTGAATTCGCAATATCCCGTAAACACACATTCGTAATAATTTCATAATACATTTGTAGGTTGTAACGATACATATAAAAAGTGATTTTAAAAGTTGAGTAACACAATTATAAAAAAAAAAAAATAATAAAAAAAAAATAAAAAATTGATTAAAAAGGTGTTACATACAAAAAAGAATGTTTACTCCTCGTCTCAATTAAGTGTCCACTTTAAAATGTGATAGGATTTTATCACTCTGGTGTTAGTCCTTTAAACGTGTGTATGTGATACTTTGCATGAATATGGATTAAGTATGCAGAACTCTAGATACACTTAGAAGGTATTTGTTTTGGTTAATGGAACAGTAATTAACTTTGAGATTGACAATGAACAAAATGTAATTAACAAACAAACGATTCAATATTATTGAGAATAATACGAGTGATCTTCACTATCACTAGGGTTACATAACCTTGAATCCCTATTACAAAAAAAAACTATTTCTATAATATTCAACACACTCAGTCTTTTAATAACTTATGTCTAACTCTCTATTTATATATTATCTAAGCACATGCACACTTGAGTATTTGTCTGCTTGCTAGTTTGTGTGTGTCAGTAGCTAAGATACAACTTGTTATGTGTTTCTAACTTGTTGACTGATCACTTATCAAAGATATTATCTACCGTATATATCTGACTTTTATACACAAAATATCTTTTTCATACTTATCCATTCAGCAGTAGTATACGCGATAGTTATACATCCAGCAGTAGTATGGGTCACTCCAACAGCAATATCTGATACACTAGCAATAGTATTCTTGCAATAGTAGAATCTCCAACACTAGCAGTAGTATTGAATACACTAGCAGTAGTATATACACTTAGAGTATTTTCCTTTATGCACCAGCAGTACCTTCTTTGCAAACATTTAATTCCCAACACTAATCTTCAGATCATTTAATTCCCAACAAAATGCAAAAAAATTTAAGAAATTCCACTAACTACACTCTCCACCAATCAAATATCATTTTTACCCACTAAAGTGTCATCTCATTGATTGGAATATAATATGGACACTTAATTTGAGATATCTCAAGATTTCATTGTAGACACTTAATAGGAGATGGATGGAGTAGTTGGATACATTTATAAATAACTATTTAATTTTTTAATACCCAGTTTTGAAGTTAGAAATGGCCCATGGCACAACTGTTTTCATCTAATTTAAATCTTGCAAAGACTTGATCAAAGCCAAGAATTAATTATATCTAATTATGTCAGGGCAAATATAAGTAGAGACGCAAGGGTAGTAGTGTTAGAGTTTTATTGGAAAAATATTATCGTGTATGGCTAGATTCGAACTCGGGAGCGAGGGATTGCACACTTTACGTATGAATGACTAACGTAAATAATTAATATATATAATAGTTATGTATTTTAATTATTTGGACACGAAATGAGGACTAACGGACGTTAAGTAATTAACCGAATTGACTAATAGCCGTTAAGTAAAAAGTGAAATGACTATTAGTGAAATTTGGGACTCAAGAATGATCTAGAACCCATCCATGGGCTAGGGCCGATCGAATTTATGGGTTATAAACCTAAATCGATTTCTTGTGGAAAAAGCCTATTATTCACTATAAATATAATGACTTTTTTGTGCTATTGACTGACACGAAAAAAGGTCACCATAAAGTCTTGTCTTTTCCTTTGTATACTGTCGATTGAAATCAAATCACTGTCATCAAGAAGTCAAGTGGATTTGCTTTATTAAACAATTCATTCGATTACCACTTTTATAGGTGTGTCGATTGATTTAATTAAACAAAAGTTGTTTTGGTTTAATTCGTGTCTAATCACTAGCATCATTCGGTAGTCGAGTAATAGTACGTGTGTTCGAGAACTCGTTAATATCTTACTTTAGATATTAATCTTGGATTATGGAACAAAATTGTAAGGGGTTCCACGTTAATCCGTTTGATTGTTCAAGTGAAGAAAAGAGAAGTTTTGATCTTTGTTTAGCTAAGATCAAGGTACGTTTTCCTTTATGTTTTCGTTATTACTTTGTACATGTTAATTATGATCCTTGCTTCCGCTGTATATGTGTATATGTGCTTTGATGTTTATGGTTTATTTATTTATTTGAATGTCAAATTATTTAAAACCAACAGTGGCATCACGAGCCGTTTAACATGTAATTGTAATTATCGAAACACATAATAAAAAATCAAATCTTGATTTGGATTTACATGTTTTATTAGTCGATTTTTTTTTGGGTTTTATTCTAGATCTTGAAAAATAATTCGAACTATACAATTAGGGGGAGGGTTCGACCCTCTTTAGTTAAAAAAGTTAGTTTTGTTATCCTAATTTGGAACATGTTTATGTGATTATTTGAATAAAGGGTTGCGTTCCTGTTTGATCCATGATTTTTTCATGTAAAGAAATCATGGATTAGGGTTTGTTTATATTTGCTACATCTATACTACCTATAAAGGAAAAATGGTCAAAGTGGAAAAGTGGAAAAGTGAAAAGTCAAGGAATGTGAAATGTTGAAAAATTTTATTAAAGGAAATTATGAAATGTAATTAATACTCTTATTAAAACACCCCATTACTTAAAAGTACAATGATTTATACACAATGTACAACCAATTAAAACAATTAATACAAATCACAAACCGGGTTGACCCGGGACGCTTCAAACCCGACGGGTTGAACCGGTTTAATTTGACCCGTTTTCGACCCAACCTAGCAAGCTGACCCGGTTTAAATCGACCAAATTTTCGACCGGAACGGTTCAACCGGTTGAACCACCCGGGTCGAACCGGGTTTCAAAACATTATGTTTAATTACCAAATCTTCAAACTTTTATTATTTTTCATTTATAACCAATTAAAATAATTAATACAAATCACAAACCGGGTTGACCCGGGACGCTTCAAACCCGACGGGTTGAACCGGTTTAATTTGACCCATTTTCGACCCAACCTAGCAAGTTGACCCGGTTTAAATCGACCAAATTTTCAACCGGAACGGTTCAACCGGTTGAACCACCCGGGTCGAACCGGGTTTCATAACATTATGTTTAATTCCCAAATCTTCAAACTTTTATTATTTTTCATTTATAACCTATAAACTTTTTTTATCAATAAACTATGTGTCGCTATAAAATCCCAAACCGGGTTAACCCGGGACGCTTCAAACCCGACGGGTTGAACCGGTTTAATTTGACCCGTTTTCGACCCAACCTAGCAAGCTGACCTGGTTTAAATCGACCAAATTTTCGACCAGAACGGTTCAACCGGTTGAACCACCCGGGTCGAACCGGGTTTCAAAACATTATGTTTAATTACCAAATCTTCAAACTTTTATTATTTTTCATTTATAACCAATTAAAACAATTAATACAAATCACAAACCGGGTTGACCCGGGACGCTTCAAACCCAACGGGTTGAACCGGTTTAATTTGACCCATTTTCGACCCAACCTATCAAGTTGACCCGGTTTAAATCGACCAAATTTTCAACCGGAATGGTTCAACCGGTTGAACCACCCGGGTCGAACCGGGTTTCATAACATTATGTTTAATTCCCAAATCTTCAAACTTTTATTATTTTTCATTTATAACCTATAAACTTTTTTTATCAATGAACTATGTGTCGCTATAAAATCCCGTTGCTATGCACGGGTACTCGTCTAGTGTTTTAAGATAGATCTAAAATTAGGGAAGACCCTAATTAAATACATTAATGAATCAGTTATGTGCTACGTGGTATTTAATTAATTTAAAACTTACGCGGCCAAGCTATTTGGCGTCTGTGGACCATTGGGCACAATGAGCTCGAAAACCAATGGGAGTTTTATTAATTATATACATAATTACTCACATATAGATTATTAATAGGATTTATCAAAAGGGTTTGCATGTGGCTATATGTTTTAATAGTTAAGATCATATATGTGTTATTTGTGGTTATTTATTTTTTGTTAAAAATTACTTGTTCTTATTTGTTTAAATTATTTGTGAATTGTAAGCAAAAAGAGGGTAGTTTTTGGAATAAAAAATAAATGGACCTAATAACTATGAAACCCTAATTGTAGTAAAATTTTAATTGCCAAGTCTTATGTGCCGATAGTGGTTCGCTTCGCACGGTAATTTGCTCCCAGGCGAGACTAGCAATTTAATAATTTACTACATTGTTTTAAGATTTAAAATCTTAAATTGTTAATTGATTGATGCGACTGTACATAATGGTCGAAGCGGCGGACCTAATTTTTGACAAACTAAAAAGTGGGTATAAGGAGGCTTGACATTAAATTGTCATCCGAAAGGGGCGCGTTTTTAATTAGCTTCGGCGGACGTTTGCCCCTCCGCTCGCCTGTGCGTCAAAATTAGACTTACCAAGTACACCATTAATATGTACGAAGCATCTTAAGGCAATGTTGTAAGTTTCTCAACGCCATCGATTAAAATTTTGTTGATTTAAGCTTATGAATTGGTAATAAAAATTGTTTTGTAAAACTTATGATACAAAGATGAGTGCATGCTTCTTTGTACATATTTTGATTGTCACATCAAAATAAATAACCTAAAATTTAAGTCACATGCTATCTAATTATAAGAGACACTTGGAATTAATATCTGGCGTAAGTGAGACCTTGACACAGATATTAATGACAAGGTAAATTACATATTTTATTGCCAGCAGATCAACTGAGTGTAATAAGAATATGTGAATTTACATGTTTCTAAATTAGACGACTTAATTAAGTTATAAGTGAGACCTTGAGACTTAAAGCATGAGATGGGAAGAAACATGCTTACATTGCAAAATTGTTTGGCAAATGTAATTCCCATAAATTTAGGAGTCGGGAAATTGTTTCGCGATTATTGTACGACAAGTTACCATCTTTTGTGCTTCCACTGCTAGCAGATCAACTGATGTGGTGGAACTATGAAAAGTTGGATCCTAGTTTTCAAGAAAATTAAATGGTTATTTTATAATTCCCTGGGTAGTTTTCTTTTCTTGAAAATTATTATCGAAAATACTAAAATTGAATTTTGTAAATTCTTTTAATGTATTAATGCAACGTTAAAACCGTAAACGTAGGGCATTCTTTTAGCAGAAAGTTGATCTACACCCGTAGGGGTTTAGGCTAGAGTTAACTTTACTAAAAGAACAAACCAAAGTCTACTTTCTTTGAGAAGAGTGAGACTTAAACCATATACCTTTTCATGTATGAGAAGAGTATAATGGGAAAAATTAGAATTGTCTAAATTCTAAGAAATAACTCATAGCAAATTTTAATAGTTAAGAAAATTGCACATTTTATGAGTTATTAAAATTAGAAGCTAGACTAGTTACCGCAAAAAAGGTAAAAGGCAAACTAGCACACTTTGTCTAATTGTTGTGCTTTGACCAATTTTATATGCTGCATACCATTGTGGGGATGGTAGTCAAATTAAGGAAGAAATTGCATGCCCAATTATTTCCAAGTTAATTGCATTGATGGATAGTCCATCATTCACAAAAGTAGAATACATTCTTTAGTACCTAAGTAATTGTTACGTATGGGATTACTCAAAGGTGTAGGAAAGTAAATAGACACTATTTGCTTTTGCTGGTTATGAAACACTTATAATGTTGTCAAATCCAGTGGGAGCATTGTGTTGTAATTACTGAATAACATATTTTAATGTAATGATCTGTAATTCAGTGGGAGCTACAAGCTTGTTATCTTGGTAGTAACCCAAATTATCTCTAGAATGTCTTGAGATAATTACTTTCCAATTATAGACACTTGTGGGTTTAAGGATAGTCATAGACATTTCCTTACTAGACAAGGTGGTCTTATATCTACCAATATCTATGACATAATCATATTGATCAAATAAACAAACGATTGTCATGTTGTTTATCTAATTCATGATGTTGTTCCATGCACAAGTGGGAGAAATCTTAATTGTGTGCAAGAAACAACACAAAGGAATATGATTTAAAGGATTCTCTTGACTGCAAGGTAAGAGAATTAATGTTCTAATGTGATTTATTCACATCTAATAAATAGAACACTTGGAATTAATATCTAGCGTAAGTGAGACCTTGACATAGATATTAATAACAAGGTAGATTACATACTTTCATTACTAGCAGATCAACTGATGTAATGAAACTATGTGAATTTGCAAGTTCTAAATTAGATTCTTATTAGAACAAGTGTCAATATGACAATGAGACTACTTCAAACTAAATATTTATGTATTACTGAAATGACATAAATATATGAAGTAATCTAATAATACTTCAAATTTGAATGTTTATGTATTCTTAGAATGTCATAAATATATGAAGTGATAAATTAACTTGAAATACTATTGAAACCAAATTGTGGTGTTCATGATTACTTTAGTTATGCATATTTATATTTTATTGTAAAGATATAAATATGAAGTCTTTTAATTGTTACAAGACTTATAATAAAGTAAGACGTTAACTTGTTATGTTTTTATTAAAACATATACAAGAAGTCATTGAGTTGATCAATGATTTATAACGTATAATGGGAATATAACAGTTATGTCTTCTAGTTAAGACATGGACATGAAGTGACTTGGTTAAAAGTACTTATGTTATATAGCATGCATTGGCTTGGAAATTCTATTTCACCATTAACTTGACTGAGTTGGTAAATAGGTTAGCCAAACAAAATATATTTATCTTACATATTGTAAGATTGTCTTACAATATTAATCCTAAATGAAATACATAATAGTTATGGTATGTTCAGTTAGAAAAATCAAACTCGTGTTAAATTGTTTGATTAAAGATAACTATATCTTCTTTTCTTCCAAATTGTTATCAAGGTTAGGAAATTGAGTATGCATTGTATATACTCAATTAGACTCCAACCTAGAAGATTAATAAGACACCATTTATTATAGAATGTGATGAATCACATTAAGTCTTAAAATTGAAGTTCAGAATTTGTTAAACTGCTTTTGAGTAGGTTATTAAAAAACTTCATGTAAGGAACTGTCAATGTGTATTTGTAATGTCCCAAAAGAGAACAATTTTGTGTTGCTCTATTTGCTAAGTATTTATGGATAGTCTGTAAACTGCTAAAGGCAAGTGGGAGTTTTATCTTGAAAAGATAAAATTAAAAGATACATGATCTTCTAAAACACATTAGCAAATGTCATGTTGAGGATTAAACATGTTAATGTTAAATCTCAAGATGATGGAATTCTCATTCATGTATCCGCAAGGATATCTCAAATATTTGTATAATATGTTGAGGATTATGAGTTACAGGATTATGTTAAACCTGTTAATGAATTGCAAATATTGAATTTGGCAAGTTACTCATACTATGAATGATTAGATGCAGTCCAGAAAGATAACTAGTTTTGGAAACTTAGTTAATCTTGAACTCTATAGTTAGACTATAGAATAATGATGAGTTTCTCAAAAGGAATAAAAATCCTAGAGATTTAAATTCCTGTGTAGAAATCATAATGGACAATTATGTGTACATATTTAATGTATGAAAAGATTATCAAACACACTTAAGCAATTAACTGTGATTGAAATTCTTTCTAGGCACATTAAATGTATAAAGATTATGATTGTCATTCTTAGTTTCATTTATATGAAATTAAGAATGGAAGATCAAAACTCTTTCTTGAGTAATTACTTGTGCGAGGACGATAAGTAATTGAAAGGAATATTTGAATTCAAATAATCTTTAAAAGTATACAAAGTGCAAATCATTTATGAATGGATTAATGCATGCATCTAGGATATACTTATGTTTAGTTATTAAATCCATATTTTGATTTATAACTAAAATAAGGCAATCTCTTAATATTCTTGAAAGCTAGTGGGAGTGTTATTTTTATTTTCTTATTTCATATATGTTGTATAACATATAGGAAGTAGAATTCCATTAACATTAAATGTTAAGTCTTAGTTAGGAATGAAACTTCATTATGAAAATTTAGAAAATAAACGTACAACCTTGAAATATATGTTTATTATGATAAACATAAGCGGTAAAATAATTGATTCTAATAAAAATGATTATACTATTAGAAAGTTTAGATAGATACATATCTTTGAAAAGATATGACATGAATAAATCTAAGTTTGACACAAGGATTTTTCATGTACATCATGTTGTTTGTTGTATCATGCTTGATGAAAGGTGATTTGACAACATTAATATCTAATTGAAAGGTTATTAGATAACTAAGTGTAATGGATATGGTTAGATTTAGAATTAACATCCTCATCCTGGAAAAGCTCATAAATTCTAAATAAGAACCATATGGCAATTGTTGCGTAATTGATATAGCCGAAAAATCTTGAAAGATTTGAAGGTATCAAACATTACACAATGGATATTAAAGTTTACGGGATTTTAAAAGGCATATTGTTGTTTGCATACAATAATGCTTAATAGATTGAGATGACAATCAATACTAGTAATGGTAGGATTTCATCCTAGTTAATGGCCATGTGTACTAGTTATGCTTAACTGTAAGCATAGTTGCATTTTACATTAAAGAATTAGAATACTTTAAACTATAAAAGGTTTGATAGTTTGTTTGTCATAAATTCGTGGTTGAGGATGTCACGTATTTTATGAAATATTATGTGGCATTATCAAGATTATTGATAGCACACATACAAGAACTTCATTAATTGAATTCTTGAAATAAGTATTCTCAAAATTCTCATAGATCAAAATTAGTTGATTTATGCCTTGTCAACAAGTATGTTTGACATGACTTGAGGCATAATTCATTAATGGGTATTATCATGCATTGATCTATTTTAGTGTTTGGATAACGGGATGTTATTGAACAATTATTATTTTAATGAAATAAAATAATGGTTATGTTTGTTTATCATTTTCTTAATAATATATCTTATATTTGCATGTTTATATCCTTGAATATATTTATATATATTCTAAACTGTCCGTTGCCAGTTAATGATATGGGAATATCATTAAATTAAGGTAAATCTGAGTATTGGTATAATATACTTGAAAGTATATTGATGCGTTGTCATACCAATTTCACATGATATTCAAATTGTTTGAATATAGGACAAAATCCCGCCACATAAGTTTACTTTATGGATCTTGTCATCAAGTAAGTCTTATGTATATAGTTATCCTCAGACTTGAGATACCAGATAACTGTCATGCATGTAGTGCATTTCTGTGATTCAATTTAACGCTATACGTAACTGGTAGTTATACGGATTGTTTTCAGAAACGTTGCGAAGTGCAAGTGTTATGCTCGTAGTCAAGATATAATTTGTTCATTCAAATTGTTTGAAGTTTAATACTGCTGGGCCCCTCGTAGGATTAGTAAGATGTATGTGTGGCCACACCCAAGATCTCCACTGAATAGTTCAGAAGATTTGGTAATCTTATTTAATCATAAACAACGAGAAACAGAATTTTAATAAAGAATGACATAGATCCATATCTTTATTATTGTGGTATTAGAAACAAAAGGATGCCTATGATGATTTATCATCGAATGGTTTTTTCCAGGAGAACCACCACCCGAGTTGTTCTGGGGGCATTGGCGTGTTGCTAGACGCTAACCAATGTCATTACACTTTTAATAGATTTCCAAGTGGGAGCTGTTAGAGTTTTATTGGAAAAATATTATCGTGTATGACTAGATTCGAACTCGGGAGCGAGGGATTGCACACTTTACGTATGAATGACTAACGTAAATAATTAATATATATAATAGTTATGTATTTTAATTATTTGGACACGAAATGAGGACTAACGGACGTTAAGTAATTAACCGAATTGACTAATAGCCGTTAAGTAAAAAGTGAAAGGACTATTAGTGAAATTTGGGACTCAAGAATGATCTAGAACCCATCCATGGGCTAGGGCCGATCGGATTTATGGGTTATAAACCTAAATCGATTTCTTGTGGAAAAAGCCTATTATTCACTATAAATATAATGACTTTTTTGTGCTATTGACTGACACGAAAAAAGGTCACCATAAAGTCTTGTCTTTTCCTTTGTATACTGTCGATTGAAATCAAATCACTGTCATCAAGAAGTCAACTGGATTTGCTTTATTAAACAATTCATTCGATTACCACTTTTATAGGTGTGTCGATTGATTTAATTAAACAAAAGTTGTTTTGGTTTAATTCGTGTCTAATCACTAGCATCATTCGGTAGTCGAGTAATAGTACGTGTGTTCGAGAACTCGTTAATATCTTACTTTAGATATTAATCTTGGATTGTGGAACAAAATTGTAAGGGGTTCCACGTTAATCCGTTTGATTGTTCAAGTGAAGAAAAGAGAAGTTTTGATCTTTGTTTAGCTAAGATCAAGGTACGTTTTCCTTTATGTTTTCGTTATTACTTTGTACATGTTAATTATGATCCTTGCTTCCGCTGTATATGTGCTTTGATGTTTATGGTTTATTTATTTATTTGAATGTCAAATTATTTAAAACCGACAAGTAGTAGGTTAAATCATCTCTAAACAAACCCAGCTCTGGTTATATTTATAAAGCCTTAACCTTACATACTTAACAATATCAAAAAGCAATGTCTTCTTCGGAGTCAAACCTTGAAAAGTTTCTGATTCCATTGGAGGAGATCAAACGGGCCACCAATGACTTCAGCCAAGAAATTAAAATCGGAGGAGTTTCAATTGAAGTAATCTATCCGAGGTCTAAGTACTATAGGGGGAACGCTCTTTGAGCGCTGGCAAAACCGCACAGCTGCCATAAAACGCCGTGCTCAACATACTGCCATCACAAACAAGGAGTTCTATAACGAAATTAATTTCACGTCCAGGTTCAACCATGAAAATATCATCGGTTTCATTGGTTACTGTCATGAAGGTGATGAGATGATCATACTTACTGA
>CP139505.1:263847363-263928808 GCA_021014915.2 Artemisia tridentata subsp. tridentata
GATTGCAACAAACGCATATTTGCGTGACCTAATTTTCCCTATGCCTTTAAAGTGGTTATCGCTAACCATACCCAAACATATATTTTTAAATTAGGTTTATTACTTATTTTTCATGACATATAGATCCCTTTTCCCTAATGCCCTTGGCAATGACTTTTCCACCCTTTTATGTTTTCCCACTTTTCCATCTTCAGAAAAGATTACCTTCCCACTTATTGTCCCCTATTTGACTAATACTTAGGAGACAAAAACCCAAGTTATCTACATGTTCAACTTTTGTGATAGTAAAGAGTTATGAGTGATTTTACCTTTGCCGATGATATTACCTTTGAGTTTACTCCCCAAAAGTGACATTACCTCCGTTGCATGATTGATATGATGAGAAATGGGTTTTTATGATTTCCCGTCATGTGATTAGTGCATCCACTATCATTGACCCATTCGTCGGGCCCCAAGTCAAAATTTCCCCAAACATAAACTAATGATAACATAGACAAACTCCCCAAACATATGGTCCCCAATATCTCATGGGTCCAAAGTTGTTAGCATTAAATATCCTATGCATTTGTTGCATTTGACTAGGATGTTGAAATGGTAAGTAGAAACCTATAGGTAGAAAATTATTCTTCCATGCTGGGGGATACATGTTCGGATAAATTTTTTTTCTAGGTAGTCTTGGTCTAGTTTGTCTTTGGGTAACATTTATTTTCCTAGGTGGTGGAGTTTTTAATCTAGTCGTTGTTTTGTTAAATCCTATTCCAGGTTCTAGTAATGGTTTATAAAAGCGTTTAACTTCTCTTATACTAGCAATAGGTACTTCAGTGTTTATTACAGTTAAGTGTTTTGGTGCAGGACCTAATACATATTTTGGCAAAGTCACAGACTTATCTACTGTGGACGGTCCTTTAAATGATGGACATTCCTTTAAAGTTGCGGGACCGTCTGGTGCATTTTGGGGACCGTCACCAGTAGTCTCGACTGCCTGAGATTTCACAAATTTTGTTTGTTTTGTACCACTTGTTGATGCTTCAGAAAAATCATAGCCTATACCGGTTTTATTATCAGAAAACAATTGAGCATCTATCATTTGTTTAAGAGAATGAGTACTCTTTTTAAATTTGTTTAGTTTTGAGGCTTCCTCCTTGAGTCCCTCATTTTCGATTTTAAGATTTTGACATGATTTGCATTCTAAGTCAATTTCTTTGCCTTTTTCAAGCCTAGATAGTTTATCTTTTAGTTCCGATATTTCTTTCTCTAGTTTAGCCTTAATAGATTTTAGAGATTGGTTTTTGAAAATTGTCTTTTGACTCATTTTGAAAATCCGATCATACTCATTATCTAATTCAAGCGAATCTAATGAGAGAGTGTCATCATTATAGAGATCGATTTCGAAAGGTACCTCTTTTGAAGTTCCGGCCATTATACAAGCCTCTTTTTTAGCATCTTCGTCGCTATCACTCCAAGCGCTGCTTACGTATGCCTTTTGGTTCTTGTCTTTCGTTTGATGAGGACAATCTCCTACCAAGTTTCTTGGATCACCACATCCAAAGCATCTTCTATCACCCTTGCTATATTTGTCATCACGACCCTTTTGGGGTGCTCTCTTTTCATTTCGCGGTTGTCTTACATATCTACATCTTCGCTTAAAGAACTTCTTGAAGTCTCTAACCGCCATGGCATACTCTTCATCTTCACTTTCCGAACTTGAGTCTTCATCATCACTTAATTCCTTTTTAGCCTTTAAAGCAAGTGATCTCTTTTCTACTTTGCTTTTGACTATTTCAGAATCATTTTTGATGATTAGCTCATGAACCTTTAAATTACTGATGAGCTCATCTAGTGAGAGTGAAGCTAGATATTTGGATTCTTCTATCGCCGTGACCTTTGCTCTCCACTTTGGATGTAAAGCCCTGAGAAATTTCCTAACACACCTCTTGACAGAAACACCTTCATCAAGTGCCTTTAGACTAGTAATAATAGTATTAAATCTAGCAAAAGCACTATCTATATATTCGTCTTCAGGAATGACGAATTGTTCATATTGTTGAACAAGAAGATCGATCTTGTTATCTTTGACTTGATTATTACCTTGATGAGTGACTAACAAAGTTTTTCAAATATCTTTAGCCGTATTACACATAAAAATTCTTTGAAATTCCTTTTTCGGTAGGGCATTATAAATAACCATTTCGTTTTTAGCCAATTTCTTTTTAAGATTTTCACTTTGTTTATCATAAGGAACTATTTCATCCTTTTTAGTTTCAGGGTTTTGTTAAATAGGTTGAAAGTCACCCATAGTAATAACATGCCAAAGATCAAGATCTTTTGATTTCACATAAGTTTCGAATCTAGTTTTCCAGTAAATGAAGCTATCAGCTTCGAAAAGTGGTGGTCTTTGCATAGATTTCCCTTCTTGATATTTTTCAAAATCCATTGATCGATTCAAGTTTTAAAATACAGTATACTTTAAAAATCTTGAGTAACCAGGCTCTAATACCAATTGTAGAAACTAGAAGGGGGGGGGGGGTTGAATAGTTTCACCGTTTTAATTACGTTTTCAAAAATCTTTTTCAAGTTTGTTTTAAAATACTTTTCGATTCGAATCTTATGTGAAGCCAATACAACAATTAATGAACACAATAATAAACAAGTAAGTAAAGATAAGGAAAGAAACAATCAAACCAGGACACGAAGATTTATAGTGGTTTGGCTACGAAGCTCACTCTTCGCCCTACTCCACTCCTCGAGTCTCACACTCAAGAGTTTCACAAACACAATATCAACACGCTCCCTTATGGTGGAACAAACCATACACCAAAGCTTACACAAGGCTTAACGACACTAAAAAGAATGTCAAGTCCTAATCCTAGCTAGAACCAATGTTGGGAATACGTGTAATTAATATCAAGTGTCGGTCATTAAGTTTTGTTATAGGTTGCTTATTTATAAAGGCTTGTAAGTTAGTAATAGTCTAAGGCCTATGTAGCAAGCCCACAGGCCTAGGCCTTTTTGTTTAACATAAGAAAGGAAGGAAACCCTAGCTTCCTTCCCTATATAAAGACATGTAAACCCTCCTAGGAGGGTGTTGGTTCATTTATGCAATTTACATTTGCTGATTCATAAGCATATCTTTTTCCATCCATATCTTTCTCTCTCTCAACTTTCTCTCTCTAAATACTTGTGTTATTATTACAACATGGTGACCTGAAAGTGGTATCATTCGCCGGAAGATGGTTTAGATTGTGTTTTGTGTTGATTTTGTGGCTACACTTTCTTTCTTCTACACGTTTTTTCTTTCATTTTTTGGTTACTTTCTTGTTTTTTCTTTGTTTTTGGCATTTCTTTGATTACAAACAAGTGTTATAAACCGTTTGGAACAAGAAAGTTACAAACTTTACGGTTAAAATTTGATTTTTGAAGTTGTACTTTTCATGTTCTTTAAAATTTCGAGTATCTTCAAAAATCATAAAAAGTGTTAAAGTTTATAACTTTCCTTTAGTTTGAGTCTTATTAAGCTTAGTTTTACAAAAAAAATCGTGTTTTAAAACTTATTTTGATTGTCTTTAAGTCGTTTGAAAATCTATCAAAAGTTTCGAGTAAGTGCTAAAACCCTTAAGTTTCGAGCAACTAATCTGTCAAAAGTTTCAAGCAGCTTAAACCCTAAACTTTCGAGCAACTTATTATGGCAGTATCTTCAAGTTCTTTTGGTTACTCAGTGCTTCCCTCTCTTGTATAAGTTTGAGAAGCACTTTGACTCTTGGAGATCTTTCTAATTTGTACGAATTAGAAAGTTCAATTTGAAATTTGAAACTTTCGAGTAAGTCTGCCAATTTCGAGAAGCAGATTTTTTCGAGCAAGTTTAAAACTTTCGAACACCTAGACTTTCGAGCACCTTGACTTTCGAGTAACTTGGAAAAACTTTCGAAGAGCAGAACTTTCGAGCAACTTAGAAACTTTTGAGTAACTTAGAAACTTTCGAAGAGCAGAACTTTCGAGCAACTTGGAAACTTTCGAACAAGGAAGAAAACTTTCGAACAAGGAAGAAAACTTTTGAACAAGGAAATTAAATTATCAACACTTCAACACACTTCTAACCATCTACAAGATCCATTACAGCACAACAAGTTAACTTTAAACACAACACACTTCGTAAAATAAATCCAAACTATTACCCACTGTCCTATTAACGAACATAATAACCAAACACTCCCCATCACTCAATCAACACTCAATCTTATCCTACTTTGACTCGAAACCAAACAAAGACATAGATCTCAGTTCTTGTACACTTGGCTTCAATCTTTAAAGACTTAAGTGTGGAACTATATACCATCATCGATCTAATTTGTGAAGCATGGCCACTTCCTTTTAATTTACGAACAGTTTACAAGAAAAGAAGGACGAGTCGTCTAAAACATATAACAAGAATCTTAACCCACTCCTATCATTCGAACCGAAACAAAAAGAAAAAGAAAGAAGATCTCGGTTGGCGAAATCGCGAAAGCTCGGACTGGAATAGTAAACTAGAAAAGAAAAAGAAAACATTAACATAAGAACAACATAACTTTAGTCGACTCGTAACAAAACCGTATCAACGGTCGACTTTAGTCGACTGGTACCAACGGTCGGCTAAGTCGACTGGTAACAAAACCGTACCAACGGTCGACTTTAGGGACTGGTATCAACGGTCAACTTTAGTCGACTGGTAACAAAGTCGTAAGAACAATCGACTAACAAACAAATTATAGAACTATACACTTTTTTTTTTTTTAATGATACTAGTTGAAATTTAAGGGAAAAAAAACATAGATCGGATCGGATAAACCGAACCCTCAACCACGAGCAGCAGCAACATCAGGAGCAACCGAAACGGCAGCGTTAGCAGCGGCACCACTAAGGAAAGACAAAAAAAAAAAAAAAACGTTGGTGGACATCATCCTTTTACGTTGAACGGCTTCAGAACTTTCGTTCCCGGTTGTGGTTTGGACGTGAGGAACAAAAAATAACTCTTAACCTTCCTTTGTTTATTGTCCTTGCACGATCGCCAAGAACAATAATTAATATATATTGAATAGCTGGGAATTCTTTTTGCGAATGATGTATATTGGTTCTTGTGGTTGCCGAAGGTATTAATAAAAGGGGTGGTGTTTTTAGGAATAGGGTTTGACGGGGCGGCTTATGGGTGGTGGCTCAACTTAGCCACCTAGGTCTGAGGATCAGACCCGATCCGATACCATGTTAGACAATGATAATTCCCCGTAGGTGTTACTTTATTATCGACCATTATAAATAGAGTACAAAGGAGAAACCCTAATGGACCCAACCCACAATTCGGGCTTGAGCCAACTAACTTATCCTCTAATACCGATTTATTAATCCATCTTTTCATTTTGCGGTGAGATAATATCTGATTGGTAAAAAGTGTGTTTAGTAAAAAAAATTAAACTACTTGCAACTTAAAAGTGGGCTAATAATTGAGACGGAGGGAGTAATAAATAAGAATCACTTTGTTTTGACGAACATTTTCGTCACTAAACTTTGTTGTCTTCGTGAAAACCATGACTAATTTCAATCCAAAAATATCTATCACACAATTTTGTGACAAGCTAAAGACGAGATATGAGGTTCATCACTAGTTTTTAGTTTGTGACGAAACATTGGTGAGGATAATTTATTTCGTCACTAAATGGTCCGATTAGTGACGAGAATACGGGTTGTCAAAAAATTGTTCGTCACTAAAAGCACTTTTTCTTGTAGTGAACATAAATGTCAGAGGATATAAACTTAAACAGTTTGCTTCAACTTCAGTAAAGTCATACTCTATGGATTTTTTATGAATTATTACCTTGTTCTACTGCAGGATCTTGCAGAAAAATCAAGATTACTTTGTAACTGGTTCAAAGAAAAGCCTGACTATGCAGAAGTTTCTATTGATTTCACTACCCCTGAAATTTTTCGCATCATAGCAAGATTCTGCTGTGGTCATCAAGTAAACTTCACACCTGAAAACATCATCCCGATATCATGCTTGGCCTTGTCTTTGGATATGAGTGAGAGCCACAGTCCCAACAATCTATGTTCGCAGGCCCTATGTTTCTTCTTTAAAAAAATCATCACGGGCTGGAACGAATCTTTAAGAGCATTAAAGGCGATGGAGAATCGAATCGATCTTAAGCACAAACATTATTTTATTGGTAAGTGTATGGATTCAATCGTCAATAAAGCTCTCTCTAGTCCACTTTTACTTGACGAAACAGTCAATAGTATTGATGAGGATGATGATGATTGCGAAGGACGATGATGATGAAGGTGAGGATGATGATAGTGAAGAAGATGATGTGGTGGAGGAGGAGGAGGAGTACTTAAGCTTGACCACACTGCGTCTTCAGTTTTACGAGCCCGTAATTCTTAAGATGGTTCAGAGTAAAATGGATTCAGATGACATAGCCTCAAATCTTTATCAGTATGCTAAAAGATGGGTCTTCGTTGAGCCAAAAGAATACGATGAATGCACCTCTCCTAACCGTGTTTGTTCAAATTCAAGAAAAGCCATCATTGAAGCAATTGAACGACTTTTGCCGCATGATCAATCCATTCTTCCTTGTGCTTCACTGTCCAAAATGCTTCAAAATGCAAGGATATTGAAAGCTAGCGTAATCTGTAGAGACGGGTTTGAAGTGAGAATTGGGAGACAACTATATATGTCTACAATGAGTGACTTGCTTATAGCAACTCAAGGCTGTTCTAAAGAAGAAAAGTATGATACAGAATGCGTTAGAAGAATCTTGAAGCATTTTCACACGAGTTTGACTATGAAAGATCAATCAAACTCGCCATTGTAGTTGAGCTTGTCAAAGCTCGCCATGCGTTAGATTGAAGCATTTTCACAGAGACCTTACGAAATCCGAAAGTGAAGAGATTTGTGCGGTTTTGGATTGCAACAAGATGTCACCGGAAGCTCGTGAGGAGGCAGCAAGAAACGTGCGGCTGCCGGTGCGTACAGTGCTTCAGGTGTTGTTTGCAGAGCAATTGAAACTTCGAGAAATGGTCACAAAGGAGGTGAAGATACAGTTAGAGAAGAGTAGTTTTAGAGTCATGGAGTTGGAGAAAGAGTGTCTTATGTTGAGGAAGGAGCTTGTAAACGAATCTTCCCAGCTGCTTCTTGAGCTACGACAGTTGCAACTGCCAAATGAAGAAGAGGGATCCTCAAAGGTAGAAGAAGATGAGGACATTGTTTATTTCAATACTTAATAGTCACCAGCATCTTTGATGTTTGAGCAACATGTGTTCGGGTTGCTGTTACTTTCGTGTTTCTGTTACTTGCAATGGATGTTTTTAGGTTATATTTTGTTGTCTCGTGTTTCTTGTTTGGATGTTTTTTAGTTATAATGCTCCTTCTGATGGTTAATCTCTTTCGGATAAATTATGGGTGTATTTCAGAAAATACTTTTTCATAGGGTATTAGTTATCTCAGAAAAAGTAGGCACTTGGTATATGCAGTTGAATAAAAATGTGTATGTGGGCAACCTAACCTGATGCCTGAATTAACCACCCTAAAATCAAGTACTGTAACGGCCTAACTAGCAGGTGCGTAAACATTTGAAACAAACAACGTGCCCATCAAACTTCAAAATTTTATTGGACAAAAAGAGTAACATAAAAGAGACTTAGCTCATAAGCACCGACCAGTCAATGTACCATGTGATGACACACAGATTACAAAGTTCACTAGATAGATAACCCACAACGATAAACAGTTTCATCTAACAACAATCAACATTTACTCCTTAAGCAGAAGAAGAAATAGTCGTTGATCAACCTTAAATTTACCCATCTTTGCAGGAGCACCCTTCATCAGTAGTTGAAGCCCTCCAAATGATATGTATACAGCCCTGTATCCAGACACAGAATAAGAAGACTATCAGAAGCCTGCTAACAATCTTGGAATTATTTTTCATATTTGGACGCACAAAAGAGAAGTACAAAATAGAATAATTATTGATATGTTTTCAGAAATGTACTCTTGCTAAGGGGATGTTTGAATAGTGCATTACTGATAATAAACTGGGATATAGGAGATAGTGTTTGGATGTGCTAATGTTGTCTGGTTTTAAAGACTCTGCATTTTACTGTTTGCTAATTTGTTACGTATTATTCCTAGAACTGATAACTATGAATGATAAACATCATATTTCTGGGAAAAGGGAGTAAAATTTCTCATGTTGGGATACAAGAAGATTTTTTTGTTTTCACGTATATCAATTATCAAAACAGATTATTTGACACCCATATGATGAGATTGTCATATGCAGAGCAGAATCTGTTTATCCAAAGAGCTGACTACTGCGATTTCAAGTCGTAATAATCAGATAATCGGTTCCAAAACACAGAACAAACACCCTCAAAATGTTGCATCGTCCAAAAAGCAAAGTCCACTAAATTATCAAACAGTTTGTTTATTCACTTTAGACCCGTTAGAAGCAAAGCGGAGCAAAATATCGATGGACTTACAGAGAAGGAATGACTAGAGGGAAATTTGCATTTGTGTGACTCAAGACGACACTTATTTCCAACTTGACTCACTTTTGTGACATATTGTTACAAATAGGACTTTTTTTTTATTTTCTTGATGCCAATATTGCCCTTGTCTCACATAATGTCGTATTGTATTCGTAGATTTCATACAGCACAAACAAACAAAAAAAGTACCAGCTTTACTTGAAGAGATCACAAAGCATAACTTACAAGCATTTATTTTGTTAACCAAAACTCCAATAGTTTGAGGAAAATCGTTAAACTTTTAATTACAAAAATAAATAATTGGAAGAAGATTAATAGATTGGAAGAGTAAGTTGGTAAAGAATAATAATATTTTCAAGTGTGTGGAAGGAGAAATGAGATAAAGTTGCAAGTTGATGGAGGGAAGACGGAGGAAGACGGAGGGAGGAAAAAACGAAACTTTTCATAATACTTTGTAATACATTTGCAAAAAATTGGTGGGATGGAGGAGGGGGTTCAAGGGAGGATGGTGAAAGGGGTTCGTAATATTTCGTAAACCTTTGCAAAAAAGGGTGGAGGATGGAGGGGGTTCATGTGAGAATGGAGGGAGGTCATAGGAGGAAGAAGGATGGTTATTTAAAGGTAATTTTTAATACGAATATATTGCGAATTTTACAATATGTTGTGAAAAATTCATTTTTTTTTTTACAAAAATAGAGCAAAATTGATATCAACTTGAAGAGCATTCACAAAATACGTTTGTTGGTGTAATCTGTTTTATGGAAAACTTTATAATTTTACATATACATGAGACTAGAAGACGTTGGTGGTGTTTTCCGTATGAAAGAGTGTCAGATTTTGTAATGGAACAAGTGATAATTCTCAAGTAAAAGTGAGGACAATTTCGTCATTTTACAAAAAAAAAAAGTAAAAAAAAAAAAAAAAAAAGTCCTACTTTTATCTTGGGTCACAGAAATGCAAATTGGTTTAAACAAATGCAAATTTGGTTATAAATCAAATATATTTTGAACCATAAAAGAGCATAGACATACATATGAATGTAGAGAAGTAGTGGATTTGGTTTATGTATCAAAATTTGACCAAGTCCCTTAAATAAAGTTGATTTTGAGAGCAATTGATTTTAAAATTTTAGTTAAATATGCAATACGCAAAGTACCAAACGCAAAACAAATAGAGGTGATGAAATACATACACTTCAACATCACCACTTTGGTTCTTATCGTCTGAGATCTTGTACAATAGTCCATGCATCACATACTCGAATCTGTCAGCAAGTGATTTCTTGTTTCCCTGTCATCACATTAAAGTTCACCAACTTCATTAACATCCGATACTACTAAACCCCAAACGGAATTGTTTGCAAATAGCATTACATAATAGCCTAATTACCTCAGAACCAGCAGTAACGGCTGAACCATCCTCATTCAAAGTTTGAGACAACACCATCCTATACTTCTCTCCGGCGTGCATAGGGTACAACTGCGAATTCACGTCCAGCACAATGTGCATATCAGATTCCTCCCCCTTTGCTTGAACACGCGAAACTGAAAGTAGCACAAATAATTCTTTAATCTGTATCAATGATAAAGGTAATAGTTTCGACCCATCATGGGTCGATTTGAGTTCTAACTTATCTAAAACAGGTCAAACTGGTAAAATATTGTGATAGCTAAACAAGAAACAGATCAAACGGGTAGCCTATCTGTTGAAAAATTTAAGCCATAAAAAAATAATATAAAGTAGCAAAATTAAGTGTGATGATTTATGATTATACCTTTGTCGTACTTTTTACCATCAGCATCAACCCCAATGACCTTAATAGTATCATCAAAGTGAGGGATAACCATCTTTTCTGCTTTCTAGCTCAGATGAAAAGAACTAAGAACTTAGATATTAGTAAGAACTATAAGCAAGAACTAAACCATCTAAGAAAGAACACAGAACTAATATTGAGCAAATGGTATTATTAGAACCTCTTAGTTTCGACATTATATGCCCCATCAATTAAGACTCAAAGATGCATGTTTTTGGCGTCCAAAATAAAGAACCAAGTACTTGTGCAGAAATTTTTTTGTAAATCAGCATAGCATTTAGTTCTGTTTTTCCACTTTAAGTAATTATTCGTGCAGAATATGAAACATGGAGCATTCACAATGAATAAAAGAAATGATTTTTTTCAGTTTCTTAGTGATGGAAAGGCTTAAGCTTGTGAAAAATTTATAGAAGAGTTAATCGAATAATTGGTATAGTATAACAATTTGGTCATCAAGAAGTTCATTGTTTATAACTTCATATGCATGATAATAACTGATTACAAGCTACAATCACCCATTGAAACTAAATTTTTATAATGATCTTATGATATTGGTCGTGTAGTTGTTTTCGTTGGAGCCGCAATAGATCCGCCAATTGGATCAGCTTGGTTTTCCGGCAAGTCGTTTTGAGGGTCGTGGTTGCTCTGGTAGGTGTAGGTTTCAGAATATTGTTCTCGAAGTCTGGTGGTTGTCGATGGTGATTTTCATATCGCTGCCTTGTTTTTCGGCATGTTAGAATAGTCAGGTCTTTGGTGGAGTTTGTTTTGGTGCAGTTATGGGTCGTTATAGGAAGGACTTTTGAAATTGGGTTGAGTGGTTCTCAAACCCTGTAAACGCCCTTGCCCTCCTATGTAATTTTGTTTCTCTAGCGTTTTGCTAGTTTTATATATCAATTTCCATTCAAAAAGAAGAGTTATTAGTCGGAAAAGGTCATGGATTTCGGCTTGTGATGGTCCTAGGCATTTTCTCCGCCAACCATCTTTACATCTCATCGTGCTTGTGTGGCCAGAATTGTTTGGTATATGTTTACAGCGGGTTTCGTCACACATGTTAGGCTCATGGTCGGCTTTCCACCCATTTCCATGCTTTCTACAGGGTGACTGCCTTCAAGTGGTTAGGTGTTGTGTAGTTTTGGATTCGTCCTTCGATTCTATCAAGTCGTTGTCTTGTCTATTTTCAAGGTTGTATTTGGTCGGAGGTATGTTGGAGGGTCATTGTTGTATGTTTGAGGGTGTTCTCATATAGTGAGCAAGTAGGTGTGAGCACTAGCAGTTTTTTCTATAAAAACATTTGGTAACGTAGTTGTATGTATAATCATAATGTGTAAAACAACTTCTATATGTTCAATGCTCCTAAATGCTACTTCATGGAGCGTTGAAAAACGAGCATTCCCAAATAATAGATAAAGCTACTTGCTCCTTGCCAAACGAGCGTTACTGCTCCGCGCCAAACACACCCTAAGAAATATGTTTGGTAATGGTTATGTTGGCCGTTGTGATAACTAGTTTCTTGCTAGTCTTTTATTTATATAATTAATTTCCAAAAACATCCTTATACACCAATATGATACAGCAATAAAAATGTGTCCAAAAAAAAAAAAAAAAATTATTTCATTTTCTTAGATACATACAGAACTACCCTATACAGCATAACAGCAATGTGGTCACTAAAGTACTTATATGTTAGTATAATGTTATTTACAACTAAGAACCAAAATAAAATAACTCAAACAGCCAATTAATGATGGGTGGTTTTGGTTTTTATAAGTAGAATTAAAAGAATAAATCAGTAACAAAAAAGTGGGTTTGAGCACATAAACAGATGGAGTTAAAGTGACTGGAAATTAAAAGGAAAAAAGATGCGTACCTTTGTGAAAATGGTTGAACCCTAAAAGAGGGGTTTTGGGAGCGAATATAAGCAGCTCTACAAGAAAAGTACAAAACCCTTCAATTATGACTTCATTTGAATAAGGTGGGGTTATTTTGTTGGGGGTACGTTTGGTTTGGGGTATAAGAGGTTGTTTGGGTATAGCTTATTTTAGTGGGTGTTTTTTTAAGCTTATTAGTTTAATACTCCCTCGTCCCACTATAAGTGTCCACAATGGAATATTCAAACTCTTTGTTTTTCAACTTTGACCGTAATATTTTTGTTTGTGTTATATAATACTTGATGAAAAGTATACCCAATGAAAACACATCTAAAACTAAATCAATTCATATAACTTTCATCAAGTATTATATAACACAAACAAAAATATTTACGGTCAAAGTTGAAAAACAAAGACTTTGAATATTCCATTGTGGACACTTATAATGGGACGGAGGGTAATAACATAATTTTGATAAGCTAATGAGCTTGATTTTTTGTGCTTATGAGATTATTACTTAAGCTTATAAACTTTAGATGTTTAAAGAACTAGGTATGTTGTCGTTACTATCACGACATCAATGTTATGCTACATTTTTACCGCCCATTTGGCTTGTGGGTGGGATTAGAATCGGATTTGTATTAGGTATTGGTTTGAAAAAAAATGAGGAGAAAGAAAATAAAAAAGTATTTGAATTGTTTATATGTAAATTGTGATATTATAAGTTATTTTGGAAATAAAATGTTAGCTTTTATAAAAAGTGATGGTCATTCGTGTATTAATATTTTTGCAGCGAGTCGTTGTTTAATTAATATAATAGTCAATGGGCTTTTAGTTTAATATAATAGGTTAAGAGTTAGTCCGTAGAAAGCCCTCAAGCACATTTAATGTAAACTATAAATAGCTCTCATCCTCCTCATTTGGAAGGGGGATTAGTGTATGTTTATTTAATAAAATCTCTTTCTAATTTATCTCTCTAGAATTCTTACACCACACTTCTCTCGATTCATTAGTGATTGTAGTAGTGTATGATAGGATTGATCTAGGCCTTTACAAGTGGTATCAATAGCCAAACAAGGATCTAGGGGTGTGTTTTTTAACTTTCGGTTACTGTTCATCGTGAATCCTTCAAGTTAGAAGGAGTTTCACCGAGTTAGGGCTGCAAACTTTGGAGCAAGGAGAAAAAAATTCCGAGTTAGGAATAAATTCTCCGAGTTAGCTAGAAAAATTCCGAGTTAGGAATTACATTTCCGAGTTAGCAAGAGAATATTCCGAGTAAGTGAAGAGTTTTCCGAGTTAGGAAATATACTACCGAGTAAAGAACCGACTTAGAAGTTATTTCCGAGTTAGGAATCATTTCTTCGAGTCAGTCCTTTAAATCCTTCGAGCAAGAACTGATTTTCTGAGTTAGCTTCTTAATTCCTTTGAGTTAGCACTTAATAACCGAGTGAGTAAATTGCAAAAATCGTCCTTGTGGTTTGGTCAAATTGCACGTTTGGTCCCTGTAATTCATTAAGTGCAAAAATAGTCCGGATTTGGCACTGTTTCATTCACTTTTGGTCCTTCAACATTGAACCACAAGGACGAAACGTGCAATTTGGCCAAACCACAAGGACGATTTTTGCAATGATGAAGGACCAAAAGTGAATGAAACAGTGCCAAATCCGGACCATTTTTGCACTTAATGAATTACAAGGACCAAATGTGCAATTTGACCAAACCACAAGGACGATTTTTGCAATTTACTCTAACCGAGTAAGAAAGAATTTCCGAGTTAGGAAAATTCTTCAAGTAAGGTCAAACTTCCGAGTTAGGAAGGGTAAAATTATGTGTTAGTTCTTTAAAGTTTTCGAGTAAGGTGCTTAATTTCCGAGTTAGGAAATATTTTCGAGTAAGGAACCGAGTAAGGAAAAGTTTCTAAGTAAGGAACCAAGTAAGGATTTTTTCAAATCCTTCGAATTAGCATTGTATTTTCTGAGTAAGGACTTTTGCTAAGAAAGGAACCAAGTAAGGAAGATAAATTGTGACATAGAAATCCTTTAACTTAGAAATCCTTCAAGTAAGCAAACTCCGAGAAAGGACTTAACTTCAAACGAACATAACTCTTGAACCTTAACCAACATCAAACACAACTCCTATATCGTTGAACTGATCCAAGATCAACTTTATCATAACACAACTTCATCCATGGCAACTCAGCAAGACATTCATGCAGCCGGTGCGGAAAACCGTCCTCCTATGCTTGAAAAAGGTGGATATCTTCCATGGACAAGCCGTATGCTTCGCTACATCAAAACTAAACCTGATGGTAAACTCCTGCTCAAATCCATCCAGAATGGACCATTCAAGCCTCGTCAGATTCAAGACCCTAGAGATCCAAATGGAACACCTCCCGTACCACCGTTCTTTCGTGAACAATCAGAAGCAGAATACACAGCAGAAGACTGGAAGCAAATAGCAGCAGATGACATGGCAATGCACTTAATCCAACTAGGATTACCACGAGAGATCTTTGCTGCTATTGATAGTTGTGAAACTACATATGATATGTGGGAACGAGTTAGAAGACTTTGTGATGGCACAGAAATTGGACAACAAGATGTTGAAAACAAGCTACTAACTGAATGGGAGAAGTTCACATCCACTCCAGCAGAACCCATTGAATCTTACTACACCAGGTTTTGCACTCTAATGAACGAGCTCATCAGAAACAAGTTAACACCAAGATAAATCGTAAGCAACATCAAGTTCATCAACAATCTTCCAGAAGAATGGGGACGATTGGTTACTATTGTCAACCAAACCAAGGATCTACACCAAGTGAACTATGATCAGCTTTATGATTTTCTGAAGCAAAACCAGGCTGAGGCAAATGAAGTCAGGAAAGAGAAGTTAGCAAAGTAACATGATCCTCTTGCATTAATTGCTCAAACACCAATACCTGTACCAGTGAATACACCACCATCATCATCTTCCACTCAGAACTACATGCAACAACAATACGTTCCACAAACTGTTGTCATACCACAACAACAATTCTTCCCACAACAAAATGTCATTTCACAACAACAATATCCACAATTCCAAGAACCAGAGTTCACTAACAATGATGAGTCTACTGCTGCTTTGATTCAAGCATTTGTTCTTCTATCAAAGGCATTCCAAGGACGCTATTCTACACCAACTAATAACAACCAAAGGATTTCATCTAACACTCGCAACAGGCAAATTGCACAGCCGAGTTTCAATATGGGTCAACAAGGACAAATGGTTGGAGTTATGGGGAATCAGCAAGGATATGCTCCTAGATGTCAGATGGGTAATCAGAATGCAGGGCAGTATGTAGGAAATCAGATGGGTCAGTATGCAGGGAATCAGATGGGTCAAGTTGTTGGAAATCAAAGGGGTCAAAATGTTAGGAATCAGATTGGGAATGTTACTGCTTCAGTTGCTGGGAATTTTGGGAATATGAATCAGGAAAATCAGATCAAGTGTTTCAACTGTCAGGGTGTCAGTCATATGGCAAGGAACTGTCCCACCAAGCTGAAAAAGAAAGATCTCGACTATCTGCAGAAAGCAGTGTTGTTGGCACAAAAGGAAAAGGCAGGGTTTCAGTTGAGTGCAGAAGAGAATGATTTTATGGCTCTCATGGATGATATGGAAGACCTTGAGGACATCGATGCAAACTGCATTTTCATGGCAAATCTTCAGGAGGCTAAGTATGATACGGATTTTGATGCACCTCCTGTTTATGACACCAATGCAGTCTTTGAGGTACCATCATTCATTACATGCCACAATAATGAAATATTTGATATGTCGCCTCATGAGGAACAACATCCTGAGACTCCAGCACCCAATTATGAAACATACATGGACACGCCAAGCAGTAGCAATATTGATTTGGCAACTCCAGATATGAATCATAATGGAGGCTTCGAGTCACAGCATGCTGAGAATGATGAGGAAACACGTGCTTTATTTGAATCATTATTGAATAATTGTAGTATTGAGATTGAGAAAGTCAAAAAGGTCAATCGCGATGTTAAGGCCGCGAATGAGAAATTGACCATTGAGCTTGAGAGGTATAAGAAAAATGAAAAAGCTTTTGAATTTCATAAAACACGACAGTCAGAATTAGAAACTGGTTATAAAAACTCCGTTTTAAGAGAAAAACAATTGCAAATCAAGTTTGACACTCTTGATGCAAACTTGAACTTGAAAATAAAATCCTTAAACGCGGAAGTTTCTGATTTGAAAAACCAACTTTCTAAACAAAAATCAACTTATTCTGATCTTGAAAAAGAAAAGAAACAGTTGAAAGCAGATTTTTCAAAACGCAAAATGATCTTCTTGATGAAATCATTGAGAAACAATAAACAATTAAGAAGTTGGAAGATTTGCTTGTCAAAACGGGTCATTCTGCTCAAACAATTCATATGCTAATTAAAGATCCAAACCCGCTTTTGCACACAATGAAGAAAATGGCTATCGGTTGTGAAAACCCTTATACGCTCAAGAAAGCTCAGAAAGAACAGAATGTGTTGTACAATGGTAATGTGATATTTGCTAAACATGATCCTCCTGTTGTTCGAGATTCTGATGAAACGATTGAGCTCGCTGAAGAGAGTAGAATCAAAATGAAACAAAAGAACCCAGAAATAAAACCAATTGATTATAATAAGCTTAACATACTTTCAGGAGTAAATTTTGTTCAACAAAAACAAACACCGAAGGTTTCCAAAAAACCAGTTGTTTCAACAAAACAAAAAGTTGTTTCTAAAAATCTTTCAAATTTGGAACAAATGTCCTCAAGCAATCCTTTTAACACAAGTGCTGCTAGAGGATATTTGGATGATCTTAAAAAGAGAATGGAAACATTTCAAAGTATTGTTGCATCCAAAACAAATATCAGTATCAACAACTGGCATTCAAGTTTTCATGCAGAAATGAAAAAAGTGTTTGAAACAGAAATTATTCCTCCACTAAATGCCATCAGTGCGAGAGTAATTCATTTGAACAAACATTTTTGAAAGAAACAGCCTACTTTGTCAAGGACCACAAATCCCTGGTGAAGGAAGCTAATGAATGTTTTGAACACATCAAAGTTTTGGAAAACATAATGATTCTCTCTTCGAAGCAGCTTTGTCGACCGATATTATGTCCATTATTTTACAAACATATTCTGTTGAAGACGATGAAAGACTTCGAGCTAAGACTTCTGCAATTGTTTTAAAATATGAAAATGCTCTTGTTAAACTTGAAAAAGAAAATGTATCATATTTTAAACAACTTGATCGAAAAACCGAGGAATGCAAGTATGATAAATTGTCGTATGAGCGTGTCTACAAGGACATGAAAGAGGAAAATGATCTTTTGAAGTCTCAGCTGGAAAGTCAAAAAGGGAAGGGTGCGGAAACTAAGTTTGCAAAACCATCAACTTTAGACAAACCGGTTGTTAAACCAAAAATGTCAATTTCTCAATTTGTTCGAAAAGTTGATGTGACAAATGATTTGACAAAACCAGTCACTCCAACACCCTTGCCCAAGAAAAATGAAAAAGGAAAAGGAAAAGAGGTTGTCGAAACATCAAATGTGATAGCACCTGGTCTTTATAGGATTAGTCCCACTATTGCGTCTGCCTCAACATCTCAAACATATAGGGCAATAGACAAAAGTGTTAAAGATAATCCAAAAGAGACTAGGAATGCTAAAACAACTTCTCAGGACAACAATATAAATTCTAATGCGTGTGCCTTACCTTCTACAAGATTAGAAAGCACCTCTAGGAGCAGCAGACTAAAGCCTAGGAGCAATACAAGGAACAATAGAGTCTCGCCTGTCTCTAAGAGTAGATGCCAGAATAAAGCTGAAGAAGTAGAAGAACACCCTAGGAATTTATCACTTTCGAATAAGAAACATATGTCATCTGGATGTAATGTTAAAAGTACTGTTTCTAGTGCATGTAATCACTCTGTTTGTTTAATGTGCAAGAAATCTTTATCTAATGATGATTGTGATGATTATGTTTCTAAGAATGTGAATGTGAATGCTATACTTGAATAGAAGGAAGTTCCAAAGGGAACTAGTGCTAGATCTAGATACATAAAAAGATTAATTGTAGCATCTAGGTCAACCACTAGTAGCCTATTTCCTAGGAACTATCTTAAGTTGTGTGCATGGAAACCAACGGGTAGAAAGTTTACACTCGAGAATGGCAAATTGACAACTGTCCAAAGTGAACCAGTAGAAACTTTCTATGAGTGTGATTCGTATGTTACCCCTAACCCCATGGAATCAAATGTCAAATGGTTTCCAAATACAAACTCCTCTGTTCTTCGCAGGTTATCGAAATATGTCTTTGGATCGTCGACTCGGGTTGCTCCAAGCACATGACCGGGAATCTAAAGCTGCTGATCAATTTCATCTGGAAATTCATGGGAATTGTACTCTTTGGAAATGATCATGTAGCAGCTATTCTGGGTTATGGAGATCTTCAATTTGGGAACTACTTAATCACTCGAGTTTACTACGTCGAAGGGTTAGGACAAAACTTGTTTTCAGTCAGACAGTTTTGTGACGCAGATTTAGAGGTTGCATTTAGGAGAAACACTTGATTCGTTAGAAATTTGGTTGGAGATGATCTCTTAACTGGAAATCGTGGCACCAATCTCTATGCTATCGACATCAACCAAATGGCCTCTTCATCACCAATTTGTCTTATGACAAGAGCATGCGAAACTAAGTCCTGGCTGTGGCATAGAAGATTATCCCATCTCAATTTTGACACCATCAACAAGCTAGCCAAAGACAACATCGTCAACGGACTTCCTAAGTTCAAATACACCAAAGATCATCTATGTCCATCATGTGAACAAGGAAAAAGCAAAAGGGCAACATATAAACCTAAAACCGTACCTAGTTCGGTAGATAAGTTACATCTGTTGTACATGGGCTTAAGTGGCCCAATGAGAGTTGAAAGCATCAATGGGAATAAGTATATTCTTGTTATCGTCGATGACTATTCAAGATATACATGGGTAAAGTTTCTGAGGTCAAAAGACGAAGCACCAGGCATCATCATCACCTTTCTGAAGCGTATTCAAGTCCTACTTCAAGCTCCAGTAAGGATTGTAAGAACAGACAATGGCACAAAATTCACTAACCAGGAGTTAAGAACCTACTTTGAAGATGCTGGAATCACACATTAGGCATCTGCTGTTAGAACTCCACAGCAGAATGGGGTAGTTGAAAGAACCGTTCCCTAATCCATCCAAGATTCAATAAAACCCCATATGAGCTAGTGAACAACAGAAAACCCGATATCTCTTACCTTTACGTATTTGGCGCTTTGTGCTATCCAACGAACGACAGAGAAGATCTGGGGAAGCTGAAAGCTAAGGGTGATATTGGAATCTTCATTGGTTACTCAGAAAACTCGAGGGCACTCAGGGTGTATAATAGAAGGACTAAAAGGATAATGGAGACGATGAATCTGAAGTTCGACAAGATTTCACAGATGGCTTCTGAGAGACTCGCTCTAGAACCCGCGCTTAACCCAATGGCTTCTAATCATAACAGATTAGGACCCGTACCAAACGTTCAGACTTCAGGACATATTAGTTCAGGACTCGTACCTCAAGGAGCTCAGGAAACTAATAATGAAACCCGACAGAACAAGATCTGGAAAATTTCTTCGAGTTTATGTTTGATGAATACTATGGTGGAACTTTGACAAATGCATCACAACAACATTCCGTTGCACCCGCTCAACAACATCAACCACCACCACCACCACAAGATGCATCAACAACAATCAAAGCTGATGCACCAACTCCCTCTACGTCATCAACATCTACTCCTACAACTCCAGTAATTGAAATTGTTCTACCAAAAGTTGATGAGCAAAACCACAATACACCACTTCAAGAAGAAACAACAAATACTCAAAACGATGCAGTGTTAGAAGAAGAAGTATTCGAAAACCCGTTTGCAACGGACTCAGCTGAATCATCTTCAAGGTTACATGAACCATCTAACACAGATACGTTAAACCCAAGGTACCCTTCTACACTACAGTGGAAAAAAGACCATCTAATAGAACACGTTATTGGTGAACCTTCAAGGCCAGTTCAGACGAGAAGACAACTCACCACCGACCCCGATATGTGCACCTACATTTGTTCAGTAAGCCTAAAAGAACCAAAGAACATTCGGGAGGCGATGGTAGATAATTCATGGATTGAAGCGATGCAGGAAGAACTTCTCCAATACCAGTTACATGACACATGGGAATTAGTTCCAAGACCAATTGACAAACTTGTTATTGATCTAAAGTGGTTATGGAAGAACAAAAAGGATGAAGAAATGACTGTCATTCGCAACAAAGCTCGTCTCGTGGCTAAAGGATTCAGACAAGAAGAAGGGATAGATTTTGAAGAGTCATTCGCGCCAGTGGCAAGACTTGAGGCAGTCGGGATTTTCTTAGCCTATGCAACTCTCAAAAACATCACGGTCTATTATATGGACATCAAGACGGCTTTTTTGAATGGAACTCTGAAAGAAGAAGTGTATGTGAGTCAGCCAGACGGATTCGTTGACAAAGATCATCCAGACTATGTCTACAAGCTAAAGAAAGCCATTTATGGTTTAAAACAAGCTCCAAGGGCGTGGTTTGAAGAACTATCATCTTTCCTGATCTAAAACAATTTCACCAAAGGAACAGTTGATTCCACCTTGTTTACAAGAAAATATAAAGATGACATTTTGAATGTTCAGATTTACGTGGATGACATTATTTTTGGGTCCACTAATCCGAAACATTTAAAACATTTTGAAAATCTCATGAAAAGCAAATTTGAAATGTCCATGATGAGGAAACTAAAATTCTTTCTTGGTTTACAAATACACCAATCTCCTCGTGGTATTTTTATTAATCAAGCTAAATATACAATTGAGATTTTGAAAAAATATGGTATGGAAAATTGTGACTCTGTTGGTACACCAATGGTCACTTCACCAAAAATAGGTGCTGATTTATTTGGGAAACCCATGGATCCGAAGAAATATCAGAGCATGATTGGTTCTCTCATGTACCTTACTGCTAGTCGACCCGATATTCATTTTGTTGTTTGCTTATTAGCACGGTTTTAGGCAAGGCCTACCGAACTTCACCTCCAAGAGGTCAAACGGATCTTTCGGTACCTACGAAGAACCATTAACATGGAACTTTGGTATCTGAAGGATTCCGAGTTTAAACTAATAGCATTTTCAGATGCGAACCATGCAGGTTGCCAAGTTACAGCAAAAAGTACATCAGGTGGAGCACAATTTTTGGGTGAAAAGTTAGTAGGCTGGTCATCAAGGAAACAAAATTGTACTGCACTATCAACTGCAGAAGCCGAGTATGTGTCTCTATCTGCGTGTTGTGCCCAAGTTCTATGGATGAGGACACAACTCATAGATTATGGCTTTACTTTCGACCGCATACCTTTGTATTGTGATTCGAAAAGTGTCATAGACATCTCGTGCAATCCAGTACAACACTCAAAGACCAAGCATATTAGAGTCCGCTATCACTTCATCAAGGAACACGTAGAAGAGGGTACTGTTGAATTATTTTTTGTGAAGACAGATTCCCAACTCGCCGATCTATTTACTAAAGCCCTTCCAAAAGAAAGGTTTGACGATTTAGTTCGACGAATTGGCATGCGAAGCCTAACTCCTGAAGAGCTAGAACGTCTTCTCGAATCTTCTTGAAAATATTTTCAAAATAGCTTCGCTGTAAATATTTTTGAAAAAGCAAAATACAAAATTTGAAAAATCAACAATAACAAAATATAAAAATAGAAAATTTTTAAAAAAAAAAAAACAATATAAAATCAAAAAACCAAAAATATTCTTCTCACGACATGTCTCTCGTATAATCAATATTTTGTACGTATCTAGAAATGTCATTCAACAATGATACGGACATGTACAGATGCTTGAGCGATAGTTCATTCAAATGTTTTCTAAAACATGTCGTTTCTCAAAAATTTCTTCACTATGGCTTTCGTATACTTCAGTACGAAACCCGAACCTAAATGATGACTTCTGATTACTTCAGATCAGGACTCGTATCTTCAAAGTCAAAATAAAGAATCCTTAAGCACATGATAAAGATTTTTCAAAAAGATCTTTCAAAATCTTTCTTAAAATTCTGTGCTCAAGATAACTCCCTCCAAACCAAAAAAAAAAAAATGCTTTATTTAAGGGGAGTATAAAAAATTAAAAACAAAAATGTTCCGAATTCATGCTAAAACAAATCCGTCTATCTCTCCAAAAAGCTTTTCTTTTAATCAGTTGATATCAAAAATATCACGACATGCTATTTTTGAGGGGGAGAAGACGTGATTAAAATGTGATCAAAAATGTTTAAAAATCGTAGTTGAATCTCAAAAGAGCTCGACTCAGATTTTACCCTCAAATTGACGAAAATTAAAAATGTCATTTATCTAAAAGACTTGTCCGGGATGGGTAATAATTTCAAGCTGGTTTATCCAGTGATATAAACGTGTCTCGCAAAGGACTTGTCTGAGTAGAATGTACCAATTCGAGAGATTCTCTTTGAATATGACCGGGACGGGTAATAATTTCAAGCTAGTCTAACTAGTGATGTAAACGTGTCTCGCAATGGTCATGCTTACTGAAAAATCAATCAATTCAAAATGTGCAAACTCTACCCACCATGTGCAAACTTATCTTAAAATGCATAAGCACATGTGTAGGGGGGGTATTTCAGAAAATGCAAAACTCCCGAAGCGTTAACTAAAATGTGTTTAATCATAAATAGTTTGAGAGATTTTCACAAAAGGTTTTATGGTATTTGATCAATAAATCTAGGATAATCATGAAGTAATAAGGTGATTATGGTTAGGTTTATAATAAAAAATAGAATATAGAATAAATAAATATGTGGTTAAGAAAAATAATAAAATAGAATACAATTATTTTATTGGTTGGATTCATGAAAATGCACTAGTATAGCATGGAATGGAATGCTTCATTCTATACCTTTTGTCAGTAAAGAAAATATGCACCAAACGAGTGATTTGTAATTTCTTTGAATCCATAACCCTAATATACCAAACAGGCCCTTATTTTTCTTTTGCTATTGCTTTTGGTTGCACAAAAATTTTCTTGTTTTTTTGTTTTTAGATTTCTTGATAGGGGAATGGTTTTTCTTCTCTAGAGAATAATTGAGATTTTTGAAACCCCATTTATATAGAGTTAATTTTTCATTTTTAAAAAGATTCGATTAAGGATAACAAGATTACCTCGGATTGCAACGATGGGCGGTGTCAGCGATGACGGAAGGTGGAGATGTTACCAATAGTGGTTAGGGTTATGATAACGTGTAGGACCTTCAGCCCAATTGATTAAAGGTCCACACACTATAAACAGGCCCAACAGCGGCCACAACATATCATACACGTCTGGGAGTCGAACTTCTAGGGCAGGCTCTAAGGCCTGGGAAATACATTTAGGCAAAGACAGGACTGGGTGCATCCCCAAGACCGTTGCAACAAGCAGATACTTGTCACTACGTCATTAGCTCAAAGTTAGTGCTGCAATCGTGCATGGATCATTCCATTCACCTAGCTAGACCAAGGACAAAACGACACGTATCATCCTTGTCTCCACCATTGGATGCCCACAGTGTGGACCATCCTCAAACCATCGATGGACTTCCAAGAAGACGTAAAGCCCTAAGTACATCCCTATATATAGAAAGTTCATTCCACGAACGAACCAACCTAACTCACATAGTGAATTGACACATCAGCTAAACCGTGAGTGTACCCCAGCTCGTGACTCTAGTCACATCTTAAGGTCCTTACCGAACCTGGGAAATCAAACCGGTTAGCTACCCTCACCCCCAATACGTACCTTACGTAAACATGGCGCCATCCGTGCTATACGCAACAATATAGCCACAAGAACTACCTTTTCGTTCACCGGAAAATTTTTCTGATTCACCGAAAAACCTTTTCCGATCACCAAGAAACCTTATTTTATCAAAAATTGACATTATTTTTGATCAAAAAACTCACAAAGTGTCTTGGAAATAGAAACTCCTGTATTCCGTCATCAAAAAACACTATATCTAAAACTTATCTTCGTTTCAAATCACTAAATCTATCATCTCACTTTCACTTCAACGAAAATTCATTTCATAAAATGACGGAAGAACAAAATCAGCAAATTTCACCACATACAATCGAAGGATGTGAATGTAACATTTCATATTTCAAGGTTAATATCTAAACCATATTCTATTCTATTTTCGCATGAGTAAAAATTTCATTTTTACTTTTCACCCGATTTAGCGATTTTCGCAATTCTAGCTATACATGAGCCGTGTTTAGGATTTTTATCCGTCTTCGTGTCATTTGTAGTTTCATATTCCATCATATACTCCTAGTATTCAGAAATTCCTATATTTCACATCTTCCATTTTGTTTCATGATTATGTCAATTTTTGCTAAAAACTCGCGTTTATACTCAACCCTTACTTTTTATTTTCTTACCTACACTTATTTACCACTTAATTAATACATTTAACAAATATATATATATATATATATATATATATATATATATATATATATATATATATATATATATATATATATATATATCACCCCATTAACCCCCCCTCCCCCTAGGCCGGCCACATTAAACCCACACCAACACTCCATTTTTTTTTCATTTTCAGGATAACTTATAATTTCATTTTCTCCCATGCAAATCTCATAGCAAAACCATCTAAATTCTCTCCTCCTCTCCTCCTTGTGGCTGCCGAAATCCACCACAACAACACCACCATCTCACAAAAATTTTAACACAAGAAGCTACTCTATATCATCCTCTTGAAGATCCTTGCAAAAAATGGTGCTTTGATTCGAAGTCTAGAGAGCTTTTCTTGGTGTTTTTACTCAAGATTGATTAGGGTTTTGTTTCAACAAGTTCACAACCATATTTTGAAGATAAGGTGAAGGTTTTTGTTAGTTTGGGTATCCATTGGGTCATTTTTAAATCAAGCCCTAAAAGGTTGTTAGTGATTTTCATCCCTAGTAAGTTTAATTTCATGTTTCCTTTTGATTTTTACACATGCAATTGGGTTTTTGTTTCTCAATGAAACATTGATTTTGATACTATAAATAAACCTTCTATATCATGTACACACTATACTTGATTCATTAGAGGAATTGGTTGAAGGTGATTGTGATTTAGATAGGTTATGTTTAAGGTTAGGTTTGATTTGTGATGCAAAAAATTTAGGGACTGTGTTGATTGAATGTTATGAAAATGAAATGTGGCTCTTTAATGTAGGAAAAAAAATATGTAGACCTAGGTATATGTCTCAGCTTCAAGTGTCCAAAAAGCTCATGAATAGATCACTTACGATGATTAAAATATGATTTTTCTAGTAGGAAAGGTCGGATTCTGCACACCGTTTGTAGACGGGGTTTAAATCAAAATTTATACACTAACTTTTTAAAAACCAAATATGCTACCTGTAGAGGACACTTAGACTACGTTCCCGAGTTTTATTTTTTAAAGAAGAGAAAAGAAGTGGGAAGAAAACATAACTTTTCTCCAAAACTTTCTTCCCAAAAGTGTGATGATTTAGAGAGAAGTTATTTTAGGAAGCTTTCAATAATGTAATTACTTAAACCTAATATAAAACATAACTTTCATATATAATAAAGGGTATAATTGTAAAATCATTGGTTATCTCTTCTAACTTGGAAACATGATATTAAAAAAAAAAAAAAAAAAAAAAAAAAAAAAAAAAAAAAAAAAAAAAAAAAAAAATCATTCATCTTCTCTTCTTTTCTGCCATTTTTTTTAACTCATCTCGTCTTTTCTTTCATTTCAAAAACTTGGGAACAGAGTGGCTATCACCTCCAATTGGTCTCACCTTAATAGCATCTATAGATTTCAAATAGCGTCTGTTTTCGTGAGCCGCAAAAATCAGTCACACTTTCTTTTAGGAAAGACATGGAGTATAAATTTATAAAAAAAGTTATTAGATAAGGAAATATTTAGGTAAACTTAGTTTTCCAGTACACTAGACACTTAAAGGAAACCATGGATATAAAGAACTTGATAAAAGGACTTACGGTTTGCAAGTAGTGATTTTTGGAAGACGGAGAAAGTTTTCAGCCACTAGTAAAACTAAGGGAATGAGATGTGTAAACAACCCGGGAACTTTCCATTTTTGGAAACCATGACCTTTTGACTTATGAAAACCCTTTGTACAATGCCTTAGCTGTATAAATCAAGTATAATAATGTGCATTCATTCTTTTATTCATTTAGCATACACTTAGACACGTTTTTTTTTGTTATAGGTCGTTTCTAGTTTTGCTTCTGTTCTTTGGTTGGTTTTATTTGTGCTCTTTGATTCCATTGCTTAAGGTGAGTTCATAGCCTCGCCTTTACTTACTTAATTGCTTTATAAAACCCGCGAGGGAGATACATGCTTGTTTTACAAATTGAATACAAGTGATTTTTGATATGCTTGACCTGATTACGTGATTTATAGACATTGAGTACCTCTTGCCTTAAAAGTCCCTAATTTCATGAATCGTTAATTACATACATGGTAAATTCTAGTATTATGAATAGATCTATTTGGGTTTAACATACCATGTCCAGTTGAGTAGCGCTCACTTGAGTTCATGTCAAACAGACACATAATATTGAGAATTAAGGTAAATGGCAAAGATTACCTTTTTATGGGCACTATTTCATCTTGGTTTACGTTCGGTCTCATGAGCTCGATGCTATAAATTTTATTTCCCGACTTGTATTCGTTACATGTCAATTGATGAATAATGCTTGTATTCTACTTATTACTTATTAAACTCTATGAATTCACTCAACATTATTGTTGACTTTTAGCATGTTTTATCTCAGGTCCGTAAGATATGATTGCTTGGATGGGCGTTGCAAGGATATCGATAGATGGACTTTGTTTTTAATTCACATTCGATAAAAACTCAAATCTTGAAAACTTATGTCATATTTAAACTTATCTATCTTTTGTACTCTTGTGATGTGTTAAAACTTATGGGACCTTATTTGTAAAACTCTGATGTTTCAAGTATCGAATATGAAACTTATTTAAAACGTCTCTATTTTTGAGGTCGTTTCCTATCACTTGTACTATCTGACTATGAAATAACACCCCATGTTGTATTCAGTTGCGTTCCAAAAATGGGGGTGTTATAGTGAAACTCTAACACGAAACAACCACAACATCATATATCAACCAACTCCAATGAACCTAACCTCATTTCCAGGGAGTCCACCACCAAAAACCATTAATGCCTCAAGGAAAAACGATAATTTCATAACATCACTCACCATAAGGTCGACTTCCAGGTCTCTACCTAAAGTCAACAACGACATCACCATGATAAACCCAGCGCATCTAACCTTCCTAGATAGGTAAATGCGTGAAAGCCAACAGTCAGGCCAAGAAGGGTCACGAACACATACCCTCAACACAAACTCACAAAATACTGGCAATCAGGCAATACCACAAACATCACAACCAGTTAGTCGCAACACTATACCATTACATAACATCCCACAAACAACTTTTCAGGAAAATCAAAACAAGCAAAATCAATACCATCAACGACCTATGTACCCAAGCGGGTCTATGCCTGAATATCAACACACTCAGGCAGCCATCTCACTCATGGCAACCCAAGCTCAAAACTCACAACAACAAATATCCTATATGGACCTGCTCAACACAACAATGACAAGAATCCTAGACAGAAACGAACATCGCAACTACAAAATAGTTGGCGATGACGTACCTGAACATCTCCGTGCATTGGAGATTGAAAGACACCAGTTCGTGAAATGGATAGAGGAATATCAACTCCCAGTAGGCCTAAAGCTTTTCATTGACATACACATCTATGATGGGGTCACTGATCTTGATTCTCATATATGCCAATTCGAGTGTGCGGCAAAAATAAATGCCTAGAACAGTCCAATGGCCTGCCATCTGTTTCAGCGCACCTTAACGGGACGATCAGTTGTTTGGTTCAAGAGCATAAAAAAACAATATAAAGGATGGGAAGATCTCAAGGAAAAGTTCGTCAAGAATTTCCATCCAAGAATGGAATACACATGCCATTATGTCAACCTGCAATTCATTAATCATGTTTAATATGAACACCTGATCAACTTGACTGAAAGGTCCAATGACGAAGCTAGCAAGATCCTAGGAGTCAGGGATGACCAGGAGATCTTAGTGTTCATTGGTAACACAACCAAGGGACCATTTTACAGTAAACTTAATCGCAAAACCCCAAAAACATGGTAGGAATTGAAGGGTTTGTGTATGCAAACAACACAACGTCTTTCACACTTGCCTTCACAAAAATGATGAAGGGTCACATTGGTGCACACTAAACAGGATAGTACAAGTGGAAATAAGAAATGAGTTACGAAATGAAATAAAAGAGTTGAGGGAATGAAAATACGTCGTATTTTCATTAAAGGACTAAACAGTAATTAACCGAAGTCTAATATTTACCGTAGATAAATATTAGAGGGGAGTAAAACAACAAAAGACCAAACAAACAACCCCTAAACCCCTAAGGGTTGTTTGGTTGGTTCAAATGAAACCCCACAAGAGGTGGAGTTTGACTTTTAGTCAAACTCGAATACTTGGTCACCAAGTATTCTAGAAACCTCCTTTGAGTCCTATATATACAAAAGGTTTCACATACATCTCGCAACTCCTCAAAGATCCCTAAATTTCCCCCTCTCCCTCTCTCTTTTTGCAATCGAACAAAACACCATACGAGATAAATCCCTTTTGGTCGAACACCCCAAGTCGACCCAAATTCGAATTTTGTCGACTTATTCGATCCAAGAAACAAAACACAAATGGTTTCTAACTCTTTGGTCGATCGCAAGGTTTCAAGTGATTAGGGTTTTCCCAAACCCTAATCGAAGCCCTCTTGATCCCGAAGATCAAGTTAGGGTTTCTACCTAAGTTCGTACTCGCCTAACTTGTGATAGGTTTGCAACCTTACACCCATTTGTGCTATACCAGTGGATACCTGACGCAACCCTGATGGTGATATTCTCAAGATACCCGAATCTAGGGGTGGAGGATCAAGAAGATAAAGAAGGTGTTCCATGCAGCCGAAGAAAGTAAAGAAGCTTATTGCTAGCAGGATTAACAAGTAAGTTTCCTTAACACCCCTTTTATGTGTTAAACGTAGGTTATACGTTGTTTAGAAGTCCTGTGCACAAAGGTTTTGGTATGCACAGATTTCTGTGTTTATTTTTCGTTGTGTATGTTTCAGCTGTGCAGACGACCACCAGATCCTTACAGGAATTACCGGATCGGTCCAGGGAGTTCACAAAGGAAATCAAAAGGAAAATTGCAAGAATAAAAGACAAAATTAGTAACAACAACGGTAGAAAGCCTATGCCTGTAGGGTTCTGATGGTTCCCGCATGGCCAACAAAAACATGAAGCAGCGGACGTAAACACATATTTGGCCATGCAGCCAGACAAACCCTAACTAGGAAGATTTTTCCTAATTGGTGATATAACCTAACCATAAATATGTATAAAGTGTGTTTATAGAATACTTACTTGTTTCTTGCAGTAGCGTAAGATTCCGAATCTGTCCGATGCTCGAATCTGCCTTCTTCTCCTTTGATCGACCAGGTTACGATTTTAGGGAGGAAATCCATTCTTCATGTTGCGTCAGGTATCCACTGATACTGCATAGGTAGAACAAGGGCTCGAACTTACACAAGTTAGGCGAGATACAAACTCGAGGTAAACTAATCGATTAGAAGTCGACTTTGGTGTTCAGCCGAAAGGTTAAAACTCTTCTATCGACCGATCGGTTGGAGAGAGAGGAGGAGGATATGATTTTAGGGATTGTGTGTTAGTTATGAGAAAGCCTAGGTAATCCTTTGCATTTATAGGCCTCTTAGGGACATTCTAGAATACTTGTAGGTCAAATGTTCGAGTTTGATTAGGAAACAAACTCACCCCATCCTCCTTAGGGTCAGTCGACCGAAATTAAATCCCTATGGGATTTAAATTTGTCTTTTGTTAATTATCACCCCTTAATATTTATCCCAGATAAATATTAAGCTTTGGGTAATTACCGTTAAACCCTTTAATGAAAATAACTTCGTATTTTCATTTCCTCGTTTACTCCATTTCATTTCGTAATCTCGTTTCTTATTTCCACTTGCATATTCTATTTAGTGTGCACCGGTGTGACCCTTTGACATTTCTGTGAAGGCAAGTGTGAAAGCTTGTTGTGTGGTTTGTGTGGAAACCGTAGGGGGGGGGGTGAGTACGTTTCCATTTAAAAACTTAAAAACTTTTGTATCAAACTCCCAATGAAGTGTGATAGAATATGAAAAGTGTCAACTATTAATCTACAATAACTAGAGATAATGTTAAGTAGATCACCACACAAGCATAACATAAGTATCATGCCACTACACAAACATAGTCAACACAACATAAGCAACAAACCACACAAACATAAACACAATGCAAAGATACATGTAAAGCGATAAATGCAAAAATAAAAGTAAAGAGATAAGTGAAAGAGAACGCAAACCAGACACGATGATTTATAGTGGTTCGGTCACGAATCTCCTCTTCGCCCTACTCCACTCCCCGAGTACCCAACTCTAGAGTTACTTCACTAAACAACAAGCTCCCTTCTTGGCGGAGAAAACCATACAACGTCGCTTACAATATTTTCCGACACTAAGTTGGATGTCGATTTCTTCTTCGGGTACAACCAAACCCGTTATGTTTTATGGCCCAACATAACAAACCTTGTGTTTCAAGGCCTAAACACATAAACCGCGTCGCTTACATTATTTTCCGACACTAAGCTAGATGTCGAGTACTAATCTAGCTAGTACCAATCTCACTCATGATCTACCCAATCTTCACAAATCACGCAAGCTACAAGATCCAGATGATCTACACTCGATCTACTCGATCTACTCACGATCTATCCAATCTACTCACGAACTACCCGATCTACCTTATCTTCACACGATCTACCCGATCTACTCATTATCAACACTAGCTACACAAAATCTCTTCGATCTCTACAAGATCACAATGATCCACACGAACTAACTAAACAAGCTGATAGACAACTTGATGTATATCAAGATACAACAAGTACGTAAAGAATGTTACGAGTGAACTACAGTAACACTATAACACTTTGTATCTTTGTGATACGATGTGTTCTTCTCTTGCACTAATAGAGGAATGAAGGTGATCACTTGAATGGATGATTGGATCACTCTTAAAAAAAGATAAACTAACTACATGATCAAAGGAGAGTATATGTGATAGGAGATTTGAACTCAGAAAATTGTGTGTGAAAAAGGATGCCCAAAAACTGTGAAGTGGACTGATATTTATAGGCAAAAGAAATCTGACCGTTACAGTGGGCACGGTACCACTAAATTTAGTGGTACCGTCCCAAACAGGGACGCTCCAAATTTTGTTTTTAGTGGCGAAAGTTTATTTGGGGAAGTTTGGAGCTGATTTGGGGAGGGGGGGAAATGGATGTTGGTGATCTTAAACTTATTTTTTAAATTAAAACATTTCTTTTTAATTCAAAAATAATTTGTAAAATGTATTTTTGAAAAAATGTTTTGTCACATTAAAAATGTGAAGTTAAGAGAAAAATATAATCCTTTGATCATTAGTCAAGTTGTAGATTTGTTCGTTCATACCTTGAGTGATTTACGTCGAGATGGAAATCTACAACTTTGTTGAAGCATACTTGAGATGTCGAGAGATGTTGATGTAAGTATGCATTGATGATTTGTGTTTACAAGTAACTTGTGCATTTTACGTTATGCATTACAAGTTACATGTTTGTCATTATTAAAACCGAAGAAACCGTTTAGTTTAAATATTGTAATGTTTGCACTAACAATCTCCCCCTTTTTGATGATGACAAATATGTAAACCGTGACACATACTAAAATGTAAAAGTTACCTGTTTACACTTCCTTCTCCCCCTTTTGTCGAAGCAAAAAGGTAGTTGCCTCGAGCTCTCCCTTGAATTCACTCCCTACTCCCCCTTATTGCACTACTTTCCTTTCTCCCCAGAAAGGCAAGCTTGCATCATCCCAGTGAAGTCTTCTATCACCACTGTTAAGACGACTCCATGCTAAGTATTCAAATACTTCCGAGCTCCCCCTAGCTCAAAGCTCCCCTATGGTGATTGAGTCCCCTTGTTTATTTACCTTAGTATCTAGCGGATCCATGAATCAAATTCTTACAAAGGCTTTTCCTTCATCAAGGGTTAGTGTCACACCCTAAAAATGGCGCAGCGGAATGACATTTACGGGGTATGACTTCATAGTTAAGAACACAAGGTGTCACAACAGAGAAACACTAAATGCATAACATACAATAGATAATAGTCGCAAACTCCCATGACCGGGATAAATACAAAGTTCCAAAATAACATACTCCCTCCGTCCCATATTAAGTGTCCACTTTTCAAATGCACAAAGTTTTAGGAAATTCCACTAACTACACTCTCCACCAATCAAATATCACTATTACCCACTAAAGTCTCTTCTCATTGGTTGAAAATATTCCCTGGACACTTAATTTGGGACATCCCAAGATTCCATTATGGACACTTAATATGGGACGGGGGTAGTAAGTCTTAAGATTACACAACATCACTAATCAATCTCAGAATGCAACTCCATGAGATGTAACCCGGGAGGGTCTTGACTAAGTCTTGCTAAGTTAGGCCACTACTCAACCTCCTATGGTACCTTCAGTCTTAACACCTGAAAATGGATACTCGAAAACGTCAACATAATGTTGGTGAGCTCGTAGGTTTGAAATGTTAAACCACGAAGCTGTGAATAATAGTGTAGGACAATAGTGCAAATGAATACAAATTATGAACATGTTATCCAAACAAAATAGTGTCGCGCCAACTGAACCTATCACAATGTTACAACCATAAACAGTACACACAGAGGGGAGCTACCCCTGATAGATCTATCATAATGTTTCGGCTCTCAAAGAGAGTTAACAGTTGCGCATTCATGTACACACAGTCAAAACAATTTGTAGCACATAATTGCATCATCACACATATATGTCCAAAAACATGAAAACGATGTATCACAGCATGAAAACAGTCAAAATATCATTTGAGTACCATTTTCCCCCAAGGAAAAACATAATGAAAAAGGGGCTACGAGAACTCACCTCAGTGTAGTGGTAATCTGAATGCAATAGAATCAAATGGTGTGTAGTAACTCCAACGCGTGACCTAGATTAGTATGGCATAATTTAGTTCACCGACTAAGTTTAAGACTCCATGAATTTAATTCAAAAGTTTTATGTTGTCGTTGCTGGTGTGGCAGCATTTAAGTTTTAAAAATAGTTTACTAAGTATTGGCTCATGGAAGTGGGTATGTAAGAATTGCGAGAAAATAGTAAGACAAATAAGTATTTTGATTTGGCGATGACTGAAGGACTAAGTACGGAAAATAATTACATCCATTTATAAAAATTGAGTTATAAAGGTGTTTAAAATATATATATATATATATATATTGAACAAAAGTATATAGTTTAGTTATTATTAGTAAGTATTCATGTTTTAATTTTTCTCACAACGCACATGCACCTATCGCTTGAAATAAACTTCTTTTTCACAATATTCTTGTTTTACAAGATCGCGTCGTTTCAATATTTTTATCTCCGAAAACATAATAATTGTTAAACTTTAGTTGCGCCAAAGTTTCTTTGTCGAGTTAATATTATGCAAGTGACGTGTACATATTTTTATAAAAATTGTCGAGTTAATATTATGTGATTTTTCTACATGTCGAAGAGGGGGGAATGAGGACGGGCTGCGGCCCATATCGAAACAGACTCACAACAATTTGGGCTGTCACTCTAAAGAGAGTCACATGGGCTTCGGCCTGTCTGGAGGAGCAAAATAAATTTGAAAGGAATAACATAGCAGTCCAGCTATGTAATTGGGCTTCGGCCCATTCTCTGTAAACACAAAAATAAGGAGGACGCAGGTTTTGTAAGACTTTGTTTATCAAATAAGGTAGAACGACACAAGGTGATTTCAAAGGCTTATTTTAAATTTCATTTGGACCACCTAAATTTGAGTATAACTTGACCATGCCGAGGCTCGAGCTTGAGACATCTCGGTGTGGGGCGTCGAGACGGAAAACTCAAAACAAGCAAAACCAAACATCGCCAATACCGATTTACCTTATTTCCTATAAGTTTTAAATGTTTACATCTCTTCTTATAACAATTTTTCCTAAGCTTATAACTATTAGTTTTTGCCGTTCTTGATACAACCGGACTTGAATAAAAATGACTATTAGTTTCGGCTTAACCAACAATGACTTCATAACCATTTCTAGCAATTAGTACATCATGTATTTAAAGGGAACTCGACACACTCTATTCAAACCAAACATCAAACACTTTGCGTGCATATTTTTAATTCCACGGTTCATCTAATTCAACTTTTACCATAACCTCAAATGATACCACTTCACATTTTGAGCCAATAACAAGTTCCTGATTTGTGTTCTTATAATCTTTACTAGTTCTAAAAGCCTTTTTAACCACACCATAACTAACATAAAATCAGTTTCTAAAAAAAATACATGTTCAGTCGATTCATAAAAACTAGCGAGACCAAAATAATAACAAAATGAATAATACCAAACTATTATAACAACAAAATTAATTTCATAGGTTCAAATGAATCGATCAACAAGGAAATTAAAACCTTACAAAACAATTAGAGTCGTTTAACGAGAAGACCGAAGATAACCCGAACCCGTCTTCAAGCGAATCCACAGCCCTTTGTTAAAATTGAATCCTTACTATTAATCTTATGTTGGAAATTTTGAGAAGATGTGGATCCACTTGTGGGTTTTGATCGGTTTATATAGGGGATGAAAAGGAAGGCTTGATTCCTTCTTCTCTTGTTTTCAGTTGATCTTGAAGCTAAAATAAGAAATCCTCATCACATCCTACTCATCCCTCTTTGTATTTTGCGTTGACCACCATATGAGCAGCGAGACAGTCGGTTCCAGGAGTGATGGCATCATTTGGTTTGTTATAAGCATGAGGATGAGACAATGGAGGTGGGGATGTATATTTTTGTTTTGGTGGGAGCAGGAAATGCAGAGGAGAAGCAAAGCAGATGGAGCAAAAACAGATGGAGCAGTTGAGAAGAGTGAGAAGGAGGCGTGGGGTGAGTGAGGATAAGGAGAGAGTATTATTATTATTATTATTGTAACTTTTGGATAGGAGTAGTCTTATTAATATTTTTTTGTATTTTAAGTGTAAAAAAAATGTAAGTAAGAAAAATGTAATTGTTTTGAGTAGGAGAATAAAAGTGATGGTTAAATAAAAAGGTGAGACGTGGCAACGTTGTTGATTAAATAACCTTCGAGTGAATTTAACGAGCCTCGTATCTTAATAACTCTCGGTATTAAATTATTAGACATATGCCATACTATCACAGTGTCGGGACGCGTGTGGTTCCAGTAAAAATGGAACATGTGTTTTTCCACATTGTTTGTTTGGCAATATCATTTAGTTTCATAGTTTATACAGAGCAAAACTTAATTGATTACTGGAATTTAATAACTTGAAAAATCAAGATACAAGTTACACGCAAGAGAATATGAAAGGTCTAAACTAAATTATTTTGAGTCCTAAATGTCGAGTAATGACCTGGAAAATTCGCGGTTGCTACAGTCTACCCCCGTTAATAGAATTTTGTCCTCAAAATTCAGCTAGTACCATTGTCAAACAGGTGAGGGTATTTCTGTCTCATCTGATCTTCACGTTCCCAGGTAAACTCTGGTCCACGCTTTGAGTCCCAACGTACTTTAACTATTGGTATCTTGCTACGTTTCAGCTTCTTAATCTCGCGTTCTAGAATCTCCACAGGTTTCTCTACAAAGTGTAACTTATGATCTATCTGAATTTCTGCCAAGGGTATGTGTAAGGTCTGATCAGCAAGACACTTCTTAAGGTTCGACACGTGAAACGTGTCATGAATGCCACTCAGCTTTTGTGGTAGTCTTAGTCGGTAAGCTACCGGACCGATCTTTTCAGTGATCTCAAAAGGTCCTACATATCTAGGTGCTAACTTGCCCTTCTTTCCAAATCGTACCACACCTTTCCAAGGTGATACCTTTAGTAACACATGATCACCAACACTGAATTCCAAGGGTCTCCGTCGGTTGTCGGCATAGCTCTTCTGATGGTCTCGAGCAGCCTTGAGCCTATCCTTAATTTGAATGATCTTCTCAGTGGTTTCTAACACTATCTCAGGTCCTATCATTTGACCTCTCCAGCTTCTGCCCAACCAATAGGCGAACGACATTTTCTTTCGTAAAGTGCCTTGAATGGTGCCATATCTATGCTGGTATGATAATTGTTGTTATAGGAGAACTCAGCTAATGGAAGATGGGTATCCCAATTTCCACCAAAGTCTATGGCACACGCCCTGAGCATGTCTTCTAGTGTTTGTATGGTACGCTCGCTTTTACCATCAGTCTGTGGGTGATACGCCATACTCATATCTAGGTGTGTCTCCAAGGAATCTTGCAATAGTTTCCAAAAGTTCGATGTGAAGCGGCTGTCGCGATCAGATATAATCGATATAGGCACACCATGTCTTGCCACTATCTCCTTGATGTAAAGTCTAGCCAATTTGTCCATCGAATAATCTTCCCTGATAGGTAAGAAATGTGCAGACTTCAATAACAACAACCATAGAAACAATAACCCGTATCATCAAAACCGAAACAATCGTCACCATCATCAAAACCAAAGACAAGAAACTGCCAAGGCCTATGCTGCGACCGAAGGCAAAGGATACCAAGGTCAGAAATCCCAGTGCAACAGGTGCAAACTACACCACAGTGGACCTTGCACAATCAAATGTCTGAAATGCCAGAAAGTGGGTCATCAGACAAAGGATTGCAGGAATCCCGCTACTGGTAGCAACCTACAGCCTGTAACTCCGACTTGCTACTCATGCGGAGAAGTAGGTCACTTCAAGAGCCACTGTCCGAAAGGAAACAGTCAGTCAAACAACGCTCAAGGAAGAGCATATGTGTTAAAAGAGGAAGATGCCCCACTGAACTCTGACATCGTCACGAGTACGTTCTTACTCAATCAACATAATGCTAGGGTATTATTTGATTCTGGAGCAGATAGAAGTTTTGTGTCAACTACGTTTGCTTCTTTGCTTAACATTACCCCTTCCAAACTAAACACCACTTTTGAAATTGAAATGGCGGACGGAAACCTAATTGGCACCGACTCCGTAATTCGTGGTTGTACCATAATCCTACAAGACAACCCTTTTCCCATCGATCTCATGCCTATTCAGCTCGGTAGTTTTGACGTAGCCATTGGTATGGATTGGTTATCCAAACACCGCGCTAGAATACTCTGTGACAAGAAAGCCGTGCATATTCCATGTAATGGTGAAACTCTTATTGTCCCCGGTGACAAGAATAAAACGCGATACGGTATCATCTCATATATCAGATTGGTGAAATATATGAACGAAGGGTGCCAAGCATTCATGGTTCATGTAACGGAAAACAAATCAAAAGATAAACGAGTTGAAGACGTTCCGATCGTTAATGAGTTCCCAGAAGTATTCCCCGAAGATCTACCCGGTCTTCCACCTCCACGTAAAGTAGAATTTCAGATTGAACTAGTGCCTGGAGCGGCACCTGTGGCGAAAGCACCTTATAGGTTAGCGCCGTCTGAAATGAAGGAATTGTCAGAACAATTGAAAGAATTATCTGATAAAGGATTTATCCGACCCAGCTCATCACCTTGGGGAGCTCCGGTTCTATTCGTTAAGAAGAAGGACGGATCTTTCCGAATGTGTATTGATTACCGGGAATTGAACAAACTCACTGTAAAGAATCGTTACCCACTACCTAGGATCGACGACTTGTTTGATCAATTACAAGGATCGAGTGTATACTCGAAGATCGACCTAAGGTCAGGGTACCATCAGTTAAGAGTTCGAGAGGAGGATATTCCCAAAACAGCTTTTAGGACGCGTTATGGACATTACGAATTCCAAGTAATGCCATTTGGTTTAACCAATGCACCTGCAGTGTTCATGGACCTAATGAACCGAGTGTGCAAACCATATCTGGATAAGTTCGTGATTGTATTCATAGACGATATCCTAATCTACTCCCGCAACGAACAGGAACATGCCAAACATCTAAAGATTATTTTAGAGTTACTCAAAAAGGAACAGTTATATGCCAAGTTCTCCAAATGCGACTTTTGGATTCGAACTGTGCAATTCCTTGGGCATGTTATCAACAGTCAAGGCATTCACGTAGATCCTGCAAAGATTGAGGCCGTAAAAGGTTGGACATCTCCTACAAACCCCACAGAGATACGCCAATTTTTGGGTCTAGCGGGTTACTACAGAAGATTTATTGAAGGTTTTTCAAAAATCTCAAAGCCTTTGACCGAATTAACTCAGAAGAACAAGAAGTTTATCTGGGGAAAAGAGGAAGAATCAGCTTTTCAGCTATTAAAGAAAAAGCTCTGTGAAGCACCAATATTAGCACTACCCGAAGGAAGTGAAGACTTCAGTAGTGTATTGCTGTGATGCCAACAGTATCTATGGTTTGGAAGTTAGGAGCATGATTGAGTTAGGAGAGTATATTCGCCCTTAAGTTATGGAGACATTACTTGTATGGTACTAAGTGCACAGTATTCACCGACCACAAAAGTCTTCAGCACATCTTAGATCAGAAAGAACTAAACATGAGACAACGTCGCTGGTTAGAGTTACTTAGCGATTATGATTGTGAAATCCGTTATCACCCAGGAAAAGCCAACGTTGTGGCAGATGCATTAAGTCGGAAGGAACGACTGAAACCTCTTAGAATCAGATCATTAGGAATAACCATTCATTCACCCCTGCCCTCACAAATACTCACCGCTCAATCCGAAGCTCTTAAGGAAGAGAACCGACCTAGTGAAAAGATTCATGGTATGCCAGAGAATAAGAATGGCTTTGTGCAGAGAGCAGACGGGATGCTCTGTTTCAAAGAAAGAAGTTGGATTCCTCTATACGGAGGTATACGTGATCTCATTATGAATGAGTCTCATAAATCCAAGTACTCCATTCATCCAGGTTCTGACAAAATGTACCAAGATCTCAAGAAACTTTACTGGTGGCCAAACATGAAGGCCGACATAGCCGAGTACGTCGGAAAATGTTTGACTTGTTCAAGAGTAAAAGCAGAATATCAAAAGCCGTCAGGATTACTCATACAACCCGAAATTCCTGTATGGAAATGGGAACGTATTACAATGGACTTTATCACTAAGCTTCCTAAGACATCAACTGGACTTGACACCATCTGGGTTATCGTTGATCATCTCACAAAATCCGCTCACTTCTTAGCAATCAAAGAAACTGACGAGATGGACACACTCGCAACGCTATATCTAAAAGAAATAGTTTCGCGACATGGAGTGCCGATCTCAATCATCTCGGATCGTGACAGTCATTTCACATCTCATTTTTGGAAGTCTTTGCAAAAAGCCTTGGGAACCAAATTGGATATGAGCACTGCATATCATCCACAAACCGATGGACAAAGCGAGAGGACAATCCAAACCTTAGAAGATATGCTCCGAGCATGTGTTATTGACTTTGGAAAAGGTTGGGACAAGCACTTACCTCTAGCCGAGTTCTCCTACAACAACAGTTATCACGCTAGCATTAAGGCAGCACCATTTGAAGCACTCTACGGTCGAAAGTGCAGATCGCCTGTTTGTTGGACCGAAGTTGGAGATATACAACTCACCGGACCCGATCTCATTCATGAGACAACAGAAAAGATATTTAAGATTAAGCAACGACTGCAAGCGGCAAGAGATAGACAGAAGAGCTATGCCGACGTGAGGAGAAAACCTATAGAATTCCAGATTGGAGACAAGGTCATGTTAAAAGTATCTCCCTGGAAGGGAATGGTACGTTTCGGAAAACGTGGAAAACTTAACCCTAGATATATTGGTCCATTCAAAATCCTAGAGAGGATAGGACCAGTGGCTTACAAACTCGAACTACCAGAAGAACTTAATCGAGTTCACGACACCTTCCACGTATCAAATCTTAAGAAATGTTTGTCAGATGAATCTCTTGTAATTCCTTTGAAAGAGATTCGACTCGACGACAAACTCGTCTTTACAGAAGAACCCGTGGAGATCATGGACAGAGAGATCAAACAACTAAAACGAAACCGCATTCCCATTGTCAAAGTCCGATGGAACTCTAAACGAGGACCGGAATATACTTGGGAACGCGAAGACCTAACTTAGACTAGAATTCCGGGACGGAATTCAGTGTAAGTGGTAGGTACTGTAACCTCTCGTAATTTTCCCCTATGAATAGTAAATGCTAATAAAGGATTAATAAATCATTACGTTATTTAATAACCGTTTTTACCAGTAACAAAATTTCTTTTGTTATTTATGCTACACTATTTAAATCACAACGATACTTGTGATTACCGATTACCTAGAAACGATGCTTACACACGAGCCTTGATAGTCTAAAAATCGCAAATTACTTAAAACAATTAACGTTTAATACTTAACGTTTATACGTTTCGTTAATTAACCGAACGTGATCAAATACATTCCTGAGCTCACGAAAATTATCACGAATACTCAGTAACTATATTGGGTCTCGACCCAATACCGAACGGACTGCTAAACCCATTGGGCCTCGACCCAATATTTCTACAAACTAAACACACCACAACCGGACCTTACTATTTTCATTCTATCTTCATTTGGCCCAATCCACCAACGAGCCCAACAACAAAAACCAAGCCCAAGTTTTGTATATAAAACCTTCGGTTTGGCTGCTCATCTATCGAACACTTTGCCTAAACTACGAGCAATTTAACTTAACAACAATATGATAATTTTACATGACTCAATTCTTCACCTAGCTAAGAATCGAGTGCAACAAACCTCACATCCTAACTCGACTATTTACTTACTTAAAAATCTCCAAAGCTCAACCCACTCGACATGTAATGAACACAACTCAAAATTCCACATTTTGGCCTAGTTGTCTCGTATGACACCCAACTCGACACCACTTATATTTTGGCTAACTAATAAATTCGAACATGCTCTTATCGAATATACAAGCTAACAAACGACCCCTACATTTATTTTCGGTCAAGTCAAAAACGTGTTAAACACATGAAATAACCGAACAAACCACAACTATAAACCAATACTTAGAAACTCTCATTTGTCTTCTACTTCTTGGTGTTTACCACCGGCTAACATAAACAAAGGCACCATCATTTGATCTATTTCCACACTCAAAGCTTGACAATACAATGACACCCCTGCTACTCTCATCATGCATCATCATTCTTCATCATTTGATTCATCTTAACACTCCATGCATTGCCCTTAAATAGCCCCAAACCGAGCGGCATTCAACCACCCACAAAACAAATCCAACTCAAATAATTTCTAAGTCTTTTCATAGTTACTACATTCACTTAGCTTTAGCCTAAATTCGAAGCATTCAAATCGAGCCAAGGATTATCTAAACTCGTTCCTACATCCTTGGAGAATCGAGAATCGAGCTACAACATTCCTTCAGCTTAACTCAGTTCGACTTGGTGATTACGCCCCACCTTTTGAGGTGAAGTAAGCCATCTTCTCACTTTTTCTACTTCATACGTTAGTTTACATTCGCATGTCACAATTCATTTGGTTTCGATATTTCATAAACTACATTAACAACACATAAGTTTTATTCGACACTCTATATCCTTGTCATATTAACTATCGAGAACAACAAATATTCGAACTCCATATAAATGTATAAATCATAAACATCACACGTTTCTAAGTCATGTTGACAACTTTCGGATTCTATAAAACACTTAGAATATTTTCAAGTTCTTAAAACTGTTTTCAACTATCTAAATCACGTTAGCTTTGGTCTTATATTTTCTTAACTCGACATACAACTCGTACATTTTATAACTCGACCTAATAGACGAGCTACCAAACTAACAAGTGAAATATTTCTTTCAACTTAGAAAACTCATTTTGAACTTTATCGAACCCCAAAGTAAATCGCACTCACCACAGTTTTATAAAGTTTATAAAACTTACGAGTGGGCTTATAAGCCCACTAAGCTCGTTATAAGCTTTTCGAATAAGCTGGTCTCATAAGCTATTTTGTTATGTTTTTATAACCCTTAAACAAGCCCGTAACCAAGCCCAACTCCCCCCTAAACCCATTGGAGCGAAAATCCATAATGGGCTATATACTTAGCTCGTTAAAAGCCCAAAAGCTGAAAAATAAGCTCTCGACACTATAAGCTGTACATATAAGTTATAAAAGCTATTTTAAACTTAGTTATGAAATAAAAATGATAAACTTTGATTTTTATAAAATTTGGACTCGATTTGCAAAGAATTGCTAACCGAAGGACTAAAAATGCCAAGTTTGGAAACTTACGGCAAAAACTGTCATTTTAATAATATTGTGATGAAAACTGTAAATTCAGAAACTTTTGGGTATAAAATGTAAATATTAAATGTTTTGGACTAAAAGTGAAATAAAACTTAACCGAGGACTAACGGTGCAAATATTATGCCGTTAGGGTCAAAAGTGTAACTTTGTGAAACTTAAAGGTTATTTCAGAAATAATTATAAGTTTATATAATTATTTTATAAACTCGTCAATCGACGTTAACGACGTTATTTTCACTATAATTATACGCATATATATATTTATAACTTATAAATATATATATATATATATATATATATATATATATATATATATATATATATATATATATATATATATATATATATATATATATATATATATATATATATATATATATATATATAAACATAACCGCTTAACAAAACGTTAAACCTATAACGTAACATAACTTTGATTTACCAACGACGATTTCCTCATCGATCTTATATACTCCCGACAAACGAAAACTTACTCAAGAGTTATATATATATATATATATATATATATATATATATATATATATATATATATATATATATATATATATATATATATATATATATATATATATTATATATATATAACTTTAGTTTTGAACTTTAAACATTTAAACACATATGTTTTAAATGTTACGAATTAATCATCAAAGCAATAAAACCCTAAACGTTATGATTCGCGATAAACCAAACTTAGACTATCAAACCACTAAAAACTTGCCATATATTATTTAGGTCGTGTGTTGAAGCCGTTTCCTTTCATCGTTTGAATAACGATACTACTGCCACTACTGTACTACAAGGTGAATTCATAGCCCACACTTAAACTTTAAATCTTTTGTGGGGAGATACATGCTACAAAACATGAACACAAACTTTTTGTATGCTATGACTGTTATTATTATTGCTTAAGTAGCTATTGCCAAAAGTCCCTCAATCATGAACCTTAATCACTTGCGAGTGAACGTAAATAATTGTGAATAGATCTATTAGGGACTGACAATCCCCGTTTGGGTCTGCTAGGATGAGCCACCCAGACGCACTTTATTTGAACAAACTTATGGGTTATTGGCAAATACCCATCACGAGGGCCTATATACGTTACATCATAATTGATGCCCGTTAAGCGTTGCGTGTCATGAGCTTAATGCAATAATAACTTGATTTTAACTTGTTTAATTGTAATTCGATGCAATTAACACTTATACTTGTGTTCAAACTATTAAACTTAAACCTATGAACATCACTCAACTTTTGTTGACTTTTAGCATGTTATCTCAGGTAACTAAAGGCTGGAACTCAAGGCACGGAGTGGGCATTAAACCCTGTACGGGTGGTTTAAATAATGTTTTATCATTCAAATCTAAATAAACGTGTTAACTATAAAACATCTTTGTATTTTAAATACTTGTATTTTGAATGATAAACTTAAAACGTCTTTCTAAAGTCGTTTTCTATGATTATGACGAAAGATCCTCTACGTAACACCTAATTAAGTCTTCCGCTGTTGCTATCCGAAATTGGGGGTGTTATATATCAAAGTATGCTAGAGGTTAGACACGTGATGAAAGTGTGCTAAAAGGATGTAATCAAAGAAGAAAGCCCAAGAAAGTTGAGCGACAAAAAAAAATGAATGCATATTGCAATTTAAAGACACTTGAGTGTCACAACCTGACCGACAACCTAAGGTGTAATTGTTCAATCAATCACACTAACAAGAACGAGATTCGTTCATTGAGTGATTGATGTGCGTGTGTATTGCTCTAATTCTTTTATATCCACGGTAGCGGCGCCAAAGACTTGGTGCGCGCGTGATGTGTCGTTGTGGTTTTAGCAGTATTAATGCCTACTCAAGTTTTAAATTTATATTTAGCCGACTTATCAATAAAACACACACTTTAACGAGCAGTGTACCCGGTCAGTATGAATATAATGGTAAGTAAAGTGTCGATCACTAAGAGTGGAACGTATTATCAAGTTATTCTAATCAGTATTTTAATATCTTAAGTTAGCTATACAACCTAATCTAACGCAAGGGGGGTTCAGCCTGAGAGACTGGCACGGTTTGGTTATGATTAAATAGAAAACTAAACTAATGAGCACGAATCAGCGATTAGCACACACGTACACAGATAGATACTTGAGACAATAAGAAGACCAGTCCTGATAATTAAGTAGCTTGTCACTTGTTTTATTGCTAGTTTTATATGAAGTGTATATAATTAACCCTTTCTCGTTGGCTCTAATCTTATCGGCGAGTAAACCCTTAATGATCACTTATGTCTATCCCACTATCCTAGAAACGATAGAATAAATAGGCGAGGAAGGGGCATGGCGACCCAAGCAATGCTCAGCTAGACACAGAGGTTATCAATGCACTAATAAAAGTCACCAAAGACATCAACATATAAACTTTAATTAATGGGAAAGCAATTTTAAGGGGTGCCCATGATATTCCGTAGTCACATGGAATCGGCCCATCAATCCTGATGAATTAAAGTGTACTAATACAATAAAACAAAACTACTTAATGAATTGAATACATGCAGGACCTTCTTACAGCTCTTGTATCTTCGTTCAGGGTGTGTCTTGTGCTGCTAATACGTCTGAATTCGGCTTTAGGGTTTCTGTCTTTCTCTTCTGAGTTAAGCTAAAGTCTCGAAATTCGTCTGGCCTTGGGGTATTTATAGTTTCTGTCTGAGGGTTAGATGCGGCGCATAGGATAAGTAGATGCGGCGCATTGACTTAACTTCGCCTGGGGTCCAAGATTAATATATTCAGGAATATTCGTACACCGCCTTAAGATGCGGCGTAACTCCATTTCTCTATGCGGCGCATGTCCTTTGCTGTCTTGGATTGTAACTTGTGAAATCTTGATAGTGATACGCCGTATGTAAGAAGTATGTTGCGGCGTATCTGGAGCAGAATGATCTTGATCTTGTACATTCCAGTAGACTCTTAACATCTTGCTTGTTTTGCTCCATAATTAGTCCAAAATCGCCAAGTTTCACATAATACTTGTTTTTACCTGAGAATTACAAAAGTAAACATTAACGTATCAATTCTCATATATAATATAATAAAACAAGTCAAATAAATAAGACAAATGATGATATTAAAATGTACTTATTTGAGTTCATCAAATATCCCCCCACTTGAACTTTACTTGTCCCAAGTAAACCTTAGAATGAATTTTATGAAAATGTATCCTAAAAGATATTAGGATTTATTTTTATATTAAAGCATGTATTCGTTTTGTCATAATCACACAACCAAACACTTAACGAATTAGAAATAAAATAAAATATTTTGATAAAAGCAAATCTAATCGTTTAACTGTCCAGTTGTGACGAATATTCTATCATAAGCTTGACAAGTATACGCATCTCCCCCACTAAAGCCAAGGAATAACAAGTCTAAAGCGGTAAAAAGGGTTTGTTAGTTAAGGGTTGATCATTCTTCTTAATCTCTATCGATCTCAAATTCCAGAAAAGGCGACAAAATCACAAATACATGATCGAATCCACGACCACGATACTTGCAATTGCTCAAATCCTTAACTCGAATAGGCTAAAGATAGGACCAAGTAATCTTCACCAATAATATTATATCAAAAAGGGCGACAAAATCATAAATACATAGTCGAATCCACGACTACGATACTTAAGATTGCTCAAATCCCTAATCTCAATAAAACAAAGGTTTGGATAAAGAATGATGTAGGGTATGGATAATATTTGGGATACAAATTGGTGTAAAATGAAAAATAAACAAAACAGATAAATTAAAATCCTAAGTGTGGTAAATTACTTTCCCAACCATCCCATGAATAAGACTCATATCATTGAATAACTCACGCTTTAACACTTGAAACACACGCTTTAGGTAGACACAAATTATACTCAACAAGATCTCAATCAAAGAATAACCTTAGTTGGCGTTCCCATAACGGCCAACTCCCATTCAATCCATATAATATAATATACAACAAATAGTGGTGATATCGCCCACTTAATACAAAACTTTACATAAGTTGGTTAAAACGAACTTCCAACTTTTCCTCTTTCTTTTTCTTTTCTATTTTTTTCGATTTTTTTTTTTTTTTTTGACATCAACATATATGTGTAAAATTTCACAACTTTTCTATCACTATTTTTCCGGATAATTTTTCTATACTCTTCATACTTTCAGAAATAACTGTAATAGCGAAAGTAGTAAACACACGAAAAAATAAACTCAAAGTTATACAATATTTACTTTCATACCAATTGCATTGTGCAATTTCCCGACCTAACCAAAGATAATGAATTACGCACGCGAACACAGGTAATGTAAGGAAACACACTTTGCCTAAAGCAATTAACCAACCACGGATTTTAATCTACATGGTAGGCTAAGGTGTAAGGGTGTAACGAAACATTATAACAAAGGTGTAAGAAACGAAAGGAATGGCTCTGAGTGTTTTTCTAGGGGTATCTTACTCTAAAAGTGAGAGTAACAAAAGGGTTTATACGGGGGTTAACTAACCAATGTAGTTAGTTAATATCACATAACATATAAAGGCTATTTGGGTGTAATCCTAGAAATTTACCAATTTAGACAAGTCATTCCAATTATATAGATAATACTTATTATGGTGGTCTCGAATAGTATATAAGCCAAGTTCTAAAGTTTACAAGTCACCGGCACACTCATAGATTTGTGAATTTTGATAAGTTCACAATTTTTGAAAATAATGTTATGTGTGCAGCTATGTAATTTAGACTTTAAACAAAAACATGCTCAAAAAATTTAAATTTTGATATATTAAGCGCATTTTAAGCATATTTTGAAAAAGTTTAGGACAAGTAAGTGTTCTAATTCTCCAATCCCCCCACTTAAGTTAAAAAACGTCCTCGTTGTTTCTGTCAAAGGTTAAAAACTGGAAAATAAAAGAATTAGAACAGAAAAACTCCCCTGAGATTTGCTCGGTATGATCCTCCATTTTTTCGTATAAGAGCAAAAATCAACTTTCTTGTGGATGAGAACGTTTAAGCTTCATAGATAATGTATCCACAAGAATGCAGGAATCTATAATACCATTTAGACTTTAACACACCTGAGTTAAGAAGGTTCAAACTTGCATAATACATTAGTAGTTAGTAAAAATAAAACTGAAAAATTAAACTGAAAATCATCAGGTCAGTCGATATGCCGTATCTTATGGAAGAAGATACGCCGTATCGAGCCTGGAATAAATACGAATCAAAATAAAAGATGCGTCGCATCCTTAAACAGGGATGCACCGCATTAAAATACTGACAGAAAGTTTTAAAGTCAAAAATAAAAATGCAGAAAATTAAATAAGATATGACCAGTGCAGATGATGCGCCGCATCTTAGGATGGAGATGCGCCGTATCTTCTGCAGGTCTGACAGACTCAATACAAAATCAGAAAATAAAATAAAAGATAAGCATGGGTTGCCTCCCACGAAGCGCTTGTTTTTGTTCGAGTCACGAGCCTGACTCCACCCTTATTTACTGTGTAATAGGGTGTTGTCCCCCCCACTTGGGATCAAGTGCGGGTGATAGTAGCAATAAACATGAAAAGAGTGTAAATTTGCTATTAAAGATGGAAGAAATGCATAAAGATCATACCTTGGCAATATATGTACATCTTCCCTATTCTTACCCGGTTTGGTTGATAAATTGGATGACTTGACCATTCCCTCTGAAAGAGTAGTATGTTGAGGAAAAATGAGTCTCCTTTCTTCTTGGTTAGTCTCTTTGGTAGTAAGGCGTCCCTTGACTTCCGCAGAAGATGAGAAAGGGTCTTTAGAAAGTAAAAGTTCGAGTTCCTCTATATCCTTCATAGGGTCGAAATTATCATCTTCATCAATCATAGCAATGTTTAAGAGCTCATCACCAAATTCTTCCTCGAGCTCCACCAAAAACGGGTTGATCACAAGTGCTTCATGTGCTTCAATAGGTAGTGTAATAAATTTGACCTCATCATTCTTTTGTTTTGCAACCTGTTTAGGAAAACTAGCAAGATTATTAGTAACGAGATTAATAATATTAAATAAATTTGTACCACTTTGTGTTGTAAGTGACTCCAATTCATCTTGTGAATCTCCATCTTCAACTAGTGGTCTTGCAATTTCAGCATCATCCCGAATTTCATCCTTAAATAAGTAATCCCAGATTTCTTCAAAATCCCTCGTTGGGTCAAAATCTGGTTGAGGTATGTCATCATAAACTATGGCGTCAAATGGTTCGAAATCAAAATTAGAATACTTTTCATCTTCATCCGTTGGATTGTCTAATGGTGGTAATACGATTGCAGAATATTCTTCAACGTAGGGTTCCGTATACACATCATCTTGTGCAATCTCCGGAGAAAAAGTACTATCAATAACAATTGCCGGAATTGGTTTCACGGTATATGACTCCTCCTCATCATCATTTGACATACACCAAGTGTGTTGAAACGACAACCCATTTCTTTCTTTCTTTGACTTAACCATTTCCAGCAACAAGTATTCTTCCATTGTAATATCCGGATCGTCCATCTTCCTGAAATAAAACTTACTCGTGCAAAAGAAGAGTGAAACAATCAAAGTAAAATAAAAGTTGCTGATATCAGTAGACGATGCGCCGTATCCAAAAAGTTGGATACGCCGTATCTTATAATCGTTAAAATTTAATCAGACTTTTATTCAGAAAGCAGATACGCCGCTTATAAATTAGAATGCGCCGTATCAGTTTTAAATTATCAAAAATCGTTTATATTTATTAAAATTAAATGCGTCGTATTAACAAAAGCTAATGCGCCGTATTTTCGTTACGTTTCAAAATACAAGATTTTTGATTTAGTAGATGCGCCGTATCGATAGAGATCGATGCGTCGTATCTGTTTAATAATTCAAAAACTGTTTTTAATTTAAATAATAAATATGCCGTATCTGCAAAAACAGATGCGTCGTATGGCGTTATCGTTTAGAAAAATTTCTTATTAAAAACAGAATGCGCCGTATCTTGGGAAAGATGCGTCGTACTCGAATTTATTAAACGCGTTGTATTTTATAAAAATTAAACGCAATACGCCGTATCTGTGAAAACAGATGCGCCGTATCGTTTGTATCAGCACAATACAACGATAGCAAAATACAGAAAAATAGAAAAAGAAAAACAAAAAATAAAAACAAACAAAAAGAAACAAAAATTAAAAAATAAAAATAAAAACACACAAAAACAGAAAATATGCAAATAATACAATGAATGCAATTTATCTAATATATAACAGGGTTAGTGGTTAGAATCTAAAAATTAAAAAGAAAAACCTACTTAAAATACTAATCAAATTAACAGATAATAACAATTCACTCCCCGGCAACGGCGCCAAAAACTTGATGTGCGTGTGTATTGCTCTAATTCTTTTATATCCACGGTAGCGGCGCCAAAGACTTGGTGCGCGCGTGATGTGTCGTTGTGGTTTTAGCAGTATTAATGCCTACTCAAGTTTTAAATTTATATTTAGCCGACTTATTAATAAAACACACACTTTAACGAGCAGTGTACCCAGTCAGTATGAATATAATGGTAAGTAGAGTGTCGATCACTAAGAGTGGAACGTATTATCAAGTTATTCTAATCAGTATTTTAATATCTTAAGTTAGCTATACAACCTAATCTAACGCAAGGGGGGTTCAGCCTGAGAGACTGGCACGGTTTGGTTATGATTAAATAGAAAACTAAACTAATGAGCATGAATCAGCGATTAGCACACACGTACACAGATAGATACCTGAGACAATAAGAAGACCTGTCCTGATAATTAAGTAGCTTGTCACTTGTTTTATTGCTAGTTTTATATGAAGTGTATATAATTAACCCTTTCTCGTTGGCTCTAATCTTATCGGCGAGTAAACCCTTAATGATCACTTATGTCTATCCCACTATCCTAGAAACGATAGAATAAATAGGCGAGGAAGGGGCATGGCGACCCAAGCAATGCTCAGCTAGACACAGAGGTTATCAATGCACTAATAAAAGTCACCAAAGACATCAACATATAAACTTTAATTAATGGGAAAGCAATTTTAAAGGGTGCCCATGATATTCCGTAGTCACATGGAATCGGCCCATCAATCCTGATGAATTAAAGTGTACTAATACAATAAAACAAAACTACTTAATGAATTGAATACATGCAGGACCTTCTTACAGCTCTTGTATCTTCGTTCAGGGTGTGTCTTGTGCTGCTAATACGTCTGAATTCGGCTTTAGGGTTTCTGTCTTTCTCTTCTGAGTTAAGCTAAAGTCTCGAAATTCGTCTGGCCTTGGGGTATTTATAGTTTCTGTCTGAGGGTTAGATGCGGTGCATAGGATAAGTAGATGCGGCGCATTGACTTAACTTCGCGTGGGGTCCAAGATTAATATATTCAGGAATATTCGTACACCGCCTTAAGATGCGGCGTAACTCCATTTCTCTATGCGGCGCATGTCCTTTGCTGTCTTGGATTGTAGCTTGTGAAATCTTGATAGTGATACGCCGTATGTAAGAAGTATGTTGCGGCGTATCTGGAGCAGAATGATCTTGATCTTGTACATTTCAGTAGACTCTTAACATCTTGCTTGTTTTGCTCCATAATTAGTCCAAAATCGCCAAGTTTCACATAATACTTGTTTTTACCTGAGAATTACAAAAGTAAACATTAACGTATCAATTCTCATATATAATATAACAAAACAAGTCAAATAAAAAGGACAAATGATGATAATAAAATGTACTTATTTGAGTTCATCACTGATACACAAAATGACTTCTTCCGAGTTGTCATTGGGAAGGCGAGTTCTAACAAGCCTTTTGAACGACATAATCATCTTCCAAAGATGATTGGTGTTAAGGATAGTTTGTTGATAACACATACTCTAAATGAGGTAGATATATGTTATTACTATTATGACAAGTCATGCCATAAAATAGACTCGATGAAAGTTAAAAAAAAATAAGAATGAGAATGACACGCACTAAGATTCGAATGGAAATGATTTCATAACATGGGAGAGTGTTGGTTTTGACCTTTGATAGAAGGTGGGTAAAAGATGGTTTAGATTAATATATCATTTGCACCGACAATGAAATGCATGATATATTTCAAAGGAGAAAAAGAAAATGTACATGTGATCCTAACAGGATTGTGGGCGAATATCTCTAACAGGGTTGAGGTAACGAAGTTCTAGAATTCTAGTATTGGATGATCCTAGCTGTGAGTTAGAGATGATTTGGTGTATGAAGGACTTTGTGTGATTTTGTAGTTATACATTATTGAACTAACTATCACTATCAACAGTGAAGGATAGTTGTGAGGTTTGAGTGTGATGATTGATGGGTTGAAGGTTCTTAAACTAAATATCACTGTCAAGAGTGAAGTTTAGTTGTAAAGGTTGAGTGTGATGATGAATGATATTAATGTGAGGTTTGATGTAAGGGTTAAAGGTGTTTGTATAGAACAAATATCTAGGTGGTCACAAAGAGTAGAGGTTAGGAAGCTAGAACCGATTGTGGTTTTGTGACTGAGGTTTTGCTAAGTAGTGGGTACTTAGGAGGTGAGTGTTTTAGTAGAGAATTCTAGGGAATAAGAACCACATTTGTGTGTTCTTGAGAGTGTTTGGTGAAAGACTATATGAGTGTGTTTTCGCTCCCCCTTAATCAATGACCATCCGGACAAGATGTGTAAAAATAAAGAGGAAAACAAACGTTGACGGAAGCAATGAGCTTAGTAACGTCATGACAAGTGGTGGATATCATACAATAAACTTCACCTTTGAAGTCACGTAGCTCTTCTCAATCACTGTGAATATTCATAGAACATTCATATGATGAGGCATGTGATTACGTGGAAATGTGCTAAGGGTTAAGAAGATAGAATCTTCAAGGTTGTGGAGTTAGTGATAAGGTTCTAGTGGGGTTATCTTTGATAGAAGAAACTATGTTGATGAAGACGGGTTATCTCAACTTATCCTAGGAGTTCTTCGCTGGAAGTGTGTGGAAGATAAGTGGAATTCGGAAGCATTGGTAGTGTAGAACGAAGGTTGAGAATTGTAGATAAGTTGAGAAGATGATGGATACGAAAGTAACCAAACATATGGTGTGTTTAGTACCATGCGGAAGTGAAAAGGGAAAGAGCAAAGGAATCAAAAGATAGGCAGAATCTATTCCGATAGGAGACGATTCTGGTTCAAGACTACAGCGAGTGGGTTTTGATAGTGCTTTAGAAACTGTGAGAATTGAAAACAAAATAAACTGTCTCAGCAGACAACGGTCCGATGGTACTGTTAAATTTAGCGGTACCATCCCCTATTTAAGGGTACCGTGACCTGCTGAGGTCAGTTTTGACCCAGAATTAGATTTTTGACAAAGAAATTTCACATATGTTGTGATTTTTCTGGACCTTAGATTGAAGGAATTTATACCAAATAAATTCTTTTATGAACGAACACAACGGGGTTCGATGAACGTTGATCGAGAACGAGAGATGACATTTAATTGCATTTCGCAAATTAAATATACTTTAAATATTTCGGATGAAATATTTAAGTTGCCATTGGAATTTAAGATGATTTTACGAATAAATCTCGTTGATTTAGTGAGACTTTTTGACACGAGGAAAGAATTTATACCTAATAAATTCTTTTTACGAGATGAACGAGACTAGATGAGAAGAGATGACTTTTATATTTCCGAGGAAATACATAGGTAGTCATTAGAGTGATGTGAAGGATGACTTAATATTTCCAGTGAAATATTTAAAAAGTCATGAGACGAGACATAAGAGATGACTTCAATATTTCCAGTGAAATATTCAAGTAGTCATAAGAGGGATGTGAAGCATGACTTAATATTTCCACTGAAATATTTAAAAAGTCGTGAGACGAGACATAAGAAATGACTTCAATATTTCCAGTGAAATATTCAAGTAGTCATAAGAGGGATGTGAAGGATGACTTAATATTTCCAATGAAATATTTAAAAAGTCATGAGATGAGACATGAGAGATGACTTCAATATTTCCAGTGAAATATTCAAGTAGTCATAAGAGGGATGATATGTTGGTTTTCTACCCTAAAACCGATGGATAAGTTCGATCCTCATTATCTATGAGGTGAGCTTGACACAAAGCACGATGACAAACCTATGGGGATAAAAGGAACTAACGAAAATGAATATACTTGGTCTTAAGAAGTGTATATTCACACGAGGATGAACGGAACTACTAATCACTTATGTAGTAACTCGTGAGTCCTTTGTCACCCGAAGGTTGATGTTAGCTTTTAGCTTTTGGATGAGCGTTTTAACATATGTTGTTAAAAGGCTTGAATATGATGTTTCTGATATGACATTTAACAATTGAGATCGCAAGTTAAACTTACTTGAATATTTTGTATCTAACCTCCCCATGACAAAAGGGTGTATTACTTGGAAGAAAGCGAAATGATGACCAAGGAATTAGGATAATTTCGCGACTACTTTAACTTATAGATTTTGACACTAGTGTATGACTATATGACGTCTAAGAGTTCATAGTGATAGGCATACCTAATTCATTATGTGCCAAAATGACATAGTGTGGGTGCAAAATTTACAAAAAAGAAAAGTAAAATGCACATAAGGAATAAATGCAAACATCATGCAAAACATGATAATCATTTAGCATTTAAGATCATGAAGACATTCAATCATATCTTACGAGAACATGTTATCATTTTGAAACACATATGTGGGATGTAAGTAATCTAGGTTCGCTAAGGAGGATCCTAATTACTACTTGTTCAAAATGAAATCCTAATGGGAGATATAGTTCACCGATGTAAACTATCTTTAGTCAAATGTAGGAATGAAATTTTTTTATGGAAAACTAGAAGGGAGTTGAATAGTTTTTACCGTTTTAAATTTAATTTGCTTTGAGACTTAACGTGATTTCAAGTAAATGCATACAAACAATCAAAATAAGTAATGGAAGTAAGGATAAGAACAATCAAACCACAACACGAAGATTTATAGTGGTTCGGCTACAAGGACTCTCTTCCGTGCTCTACTCCACTCCTCGAGCCTCTAACTCGAGAGTTTTTCCTCACTAAGAAACAAGCTCCCTTCTCGGCGGAGAAAACCTTTACACACGTCGCTTACACCTTTTTCCGGTACTAAGCTAAATACCGGGTTCTAGTTCAAGGTAGAACCAACCTGACGTCGTCTATACAATTTCCGACACTAAGCTAGATGTCGAGTTCTTTACAAGGGTTCAACCACTCCCTACACTCTATGTGTTTTGAGGACTAAAACACTAACTGATCACTACTGAATGAATGGTATAACAATGATGTGTGAACTACTAACAAATCACACAGTAACTACACTAACAGGATTGCAACAATTATGTTGATCCTTGATGCTTGATCTCTTTGCTACAAAAGGAAGATCACTAAGAATGAAATGAATGAGTTAGTATATATAAATTAGTGAGTATGTACTTTATGCTATATAAGTGATGATTGTCCTTGAATGATCAGCTTGCTATTTATATGCAAAACTGATCAGACAACCCACGGATTTGGCGGACCCAAATCATGGGGTCCGTCCATATACTGGTTTGGTTCCGCGGGGACAAGCCAGCTAAGACATTACCATATCTTTCCATATATTGTCAAGTCTTGTCAAGATCTTCCAAAGTCAACTCTTTAGCTTCAAGATATTTCCAAAATATATTGTAAAGTCAACTAAGATATGTAAATGATGCATGCCATGATGTCATGTGTATTTCCATTTTTAAGAAATAAAAATAAATATGTAAATGTATATATGTATGTAATGTGTAATTCCTAGTGATCATGTGATATGTAAATGTGTTTTAAAAAGCTTGTTACTAAAATGTAAAAGACTTTAACATATACTTATGCTTTGCTAAAGATAAACCTTATAATTGTCATTAACAAAATAAAGCAAAGATCGTAAAATATAAATAACGTTTTTAGGACGATATTTGTATTAACAATCTCCCCCTTTTTGTTGATGACAAAACATAATGTTTATTTTTAAGCAATGGAGTAAGTTTAAGTGAAAGTCTTTTTAAAAATATAGAATAAGTTAGTTTTATGCAAGTTTTGAAAACTATTTTAAGCATAAAAACATGATGCTAACAGTGATGTATGAACTTAATCCTTTCTCCCCCTTTTTGTCGAAACAAAAAGAAGATATGCGTAGCGGAATGCGGTGAACGATTCTTGGTTATAACTCCCCCTAATTTGGAGTACCAAGAATGATTCAATGATTTTGAGAACTTAAAGCTCCCCCTTGGATAATACTCCCCCTAATGGGAATACCAAGTTCATGATGCATGAATGATCCTACAAAACAAAAGTTAGTGTATTATATGCTCCCCCTTGATCAATACTCCCCGTTGCTAGGGTACCAACATATGTGATTCAAGGTTTGTGAATGCTACAAAACAAAGTTAGTTGTATGTAAAACAATCCAACCAAGTAACATAATGCTTATGTAAAGATTCAACCAAACATGAATGTTCAAACAAATCACAAAGTTCAAGCAATGTTAATACTATAACCAACCATATAATGTTAGTGAATCAACCAAAGGATAATGCATATGTAGTGATCACCCATAAGCATAAATGTAACATCCTTCTATTAGAAAATTGTTTATGATCAAAGTCCTAAACCGAGGTGTTACAAAATGAGAATATTCTAGAAAGTTCTAAGAAGTCTTATAAAAGGAGACAAAGGAGAGGTTCATAGCATCTATTGTGAAGGGTTGGTTGGATTTGATGAAGATATGATGGAGGCAAGCCATATAGATTCTAAATCCTTAGTGTTATGTAAGTGAGAATCCATCATGTTCGAAGAGGCGTAGATAGGATCAAGCTCCTCATTGCCTTGTGTGTTTGGTTGGTTGAGCCACATTGATTCATCAATGGCTCGGAGTGTGGTAAAGATATCATTGGATTAAAGTTTGGGTGAATGATAAGGTGATGATGATTTTCTTACTTGAGATGGTGCGGATGGTGGTGTGGTAACCGGTGGTGTTATGGTAGGTGATGGTGATCTTGGTTGAGATGGAGTAGGTGATGGTGATCTTGGTTGGGATGAAGTAGGTGATGGTATGTTAACTACTGGAGTTATGATTGGTGTTGTAGTTGTAGTGGATATGGTAGGGAAGTTAACATTAGGAGTAGGATTTATTAACCAGTATGGTCTGACACTTATTCGTGCTGTCCTTCTGTGTGGTCTGGACATGTAGGAGTTGTTTGATTTATGCATTGTGAGAAGGTTGTTTAGGAATGCACAAGTAATGGTGAGGATGTGAGTTGTAATCATCTCAAGCTTCTAATTTATAATCTCTAAGGTTTGTGGAGATTGGTGTTTGGATTTGATTCATAATGGAATGTTGATTTCCAATAACTTGGAACAAGAAAAAGTTGTTTGTCATATTATCAAAGTCAGTCCATAGAAATGGAGTGGACATGAAGATGTGCAGAGAGTGCAGGAGATGACTCAAAAGCTTGTAATGTGATGATTCACGGATTCCAAGGAACCAATTAAAGGGGTTCTTAGGTGTTAGAGAAATGTAACTTAGATGAAAATTTGAATATTCAAATTTTGGTGGGAAATTGATTTCTTATGGTTATAAGTGTTTCTAAATCATACTAATGGTCCTAATGGTCAGTAGAATTATCCTAAAAACTAAAATCAATTATCTAAGGATCGGGATTAGTCAGGAAAATTAGAAAAAGTTACTGTTGGAGGGGCGGATCCAATCGATAACAAGTGTGGAACCCAGATTTTGGTTCCGCAGAATCCGCAGAGTTGAGTTTGGCGGAGCCAAAGAACATAACAGACGGAACCCACAACTTGGTTCCGCCATATCCGCCAGATGAAAGTGCTAATTCTTAACAAAGAGCATGTCATATTTTTCGTTATTCGTTCAAATCTTGAAAATTCTCCTAAAACATATGTAACTACTAATATGTCATAGAAAAATACTAAAAACATAGGTTCTAACATACGTTTACACATAGATTAATCCAATGATAATAACTTACCATAATAGGAGGTTAAGCCAAACGGTGGTTTAATCACGGAAAATTGATAACAACAAGTGTTATCATCCTGCAACATTATGTTAGTTCACAAAAAAGTCAATTATCAACATAATATCCTAAAACACACACAGGTTTATCACATCATTGTTTGAAAATGTCTTATACCAAACACTCCCAAACTCTTATTTTTTGTTCATCTTCTTGTTGAGTTTCATGATCCACCGGCCTAAGTTCTTCATCATTCCTTTTGTTTGTCGAAATTCCTCTGATTGGTTTGACATGGAAGGAAGTTGACTCATGTATTCGGGTGGAGGAATCTTAGAATTGGGCAAACCATCTTCTTCACTAGCCGATGATGATGATGATGAGGTTGGAGGATGAGCACGTTTTCCTCTTGCTACGGCTACCTTATGATCACTAAGAGGAACAAAGGTATGTGGAATTTCACTGTAGTCAGAAAAGAAACCACTAGCGTTTCGAGGAATAGGAGCAGAAGCTTTAAACAGATGGGTAAGAAGCATCCCATACGGCATGGCGGTGGTACCTAAGACCGGAATATCGGCCATTCTTTTGGCGATATAGTAGGCTAAGTTGAATTGTTGGTGGGTAGACAGACAATAGATCATGTAGCAAAGACTTACATTGACATGATCCCTATTTCCTATGGTGCTAATGACGTTGGCTCTAAGAACTTCTTCCAACTTTTTAAATTGAGGCTTAAGCTCATTGAGTTCCATGGCAAATGGATCTCGATCTACTTGTTTACCTCGGCTTGTCCTAGTTGCATTGTTTCTAGGATTGAAGAGATGTTCACGGATGATTTCTTTGGAAGTTAGGGGTGTGTCGTATGGATTGACACGATCAAGGTTGGAATCTAGGATGGACAATGACCATTTGTCCGAATAAAAGCAAGTTCCTTAACTTGGAATACCTAAAACTTCCCCGAATTGGTTTAAAGGAAAGGTGAATTGGTTTTGGTTTACTTTGAAATGGATGTTCATGAGTCCAAAGTCGTCTGAGCTAAGAGTTACGGTAGCATAGAATTCAAGTATAAACCTAGGAATAATGGGTTCATCTATGTCGAGAAGACTATCAAATTGGATAGCGGCTAATTATTCATAAATATTGGTTTCTCTAAAAATGAAGGGTCTACGGTTCTACCCTCGTGAACATAACGTTTCTCTAATGCCTTAAAGATTTTGACTTGATCTTCGGTGAGACCTTTGGTTTTGTGGTGTTGAGCTAGGTATTTGAGGGTGTCCTTATGGTCATAATTTGTCGCGGGAGGCATGATTATCCCTAGACACGAGAAATGCATAGTTTAGTTAAGACTATTGAAAATACGTGTATATATATATATATATATATATTTCTAGTATGTGCCTATATGGGAACAATGTGGAGGTGCGGTTATCTCGACTCCTTTTGATGCATGAAAATTTTGTTTATGCAAGTTTTATGATAAAACGAGAGATAACCCAAACGCTCCTATTTCAATGTAGCTTCGTTTGAATGTACCCGAAAATACATATTAGTTATGTATTCCCTTTAGCATTCAAGAGACATTATGCAAGTGATAACGTTTTCTATTTGTATGAACAATGTGTAAAAGCCGTTTTTCCTAGTCGTGAGAAGATTTTTGAAAAAAAAAATTCTCATGGGGTTTTTGATAAATTATGATAATGTCCTATAAGATGCAATTCCTAACTATGAAAAACATGATTTGTTTTGCAATTTAGTAAATATGCTTCATGATTTTGCAAGAAATATGCATAGACCCCAAGTTTTTATTTTTGTGCAAGAAATAGAAATCCTAGACTAAGATTAGGAATTAGATATGATTAGGATACTTACAGAGATGATTTAAGCACAAATTGGTTGTGGTGAATGACCTAATTTCTGAGTTTAGTGTGATAAGGGTCGAGTTCCAGTAGGATGTATGTTTTTGGGGAATGTGATACACTGTACAGGGTGTTTGTTTTATATACTAAAAATTTTCTCAGCAGGCTGCGGATCTGGCGGAACCAAAACAAGGGTTCCGTCCTTGTTGTCGGTTGGTTCCGCGGGATCATCTTGAGATTTTGGTTATTGTGGTGTTTGGTTAATTCTAAGGTTCAAGCTAATGTTTTATCTACTCACTAGGTTCCATTAGTCCTAAACCAAGTCTAAGAAAGTTAAAGGGTGCTCTTTTAAGAGGTTTAGTGAGAGTATCGGCAATGTTGTCCTCTGAGGAAACTTTCTCGATTTAGATGTTTCCCTTCTGAACATTGTCACGTAGGAAATGGTGACGTATGTCTATGTGTTTGGTTCTAGCGTGTTGGACTGGATTTTTTCTAAGGTCGATAGCTCCTTTGTTGTCGCAAAGAATGGGAATGTCATTGAGTTCAATTCTATAGTCGACGAGAGCTTGTTTCATCCACAGTGCTTGTTGACACGCCTTTCCTGCAGATACGTACTCGGCTTCAGTTGTTGATATTGCTAGGGCCTTTTATTTCTTGGCAAACCATGAGGTGAGACAATGCCCAACAAAAGTACAAATACCACTTGTACTTTTTCTATCGACATAGTCACCGGCATGGTCTAAGTCGGCATACACTATGGTTTCCATTCCCGTTCCTTTGGGATACCATAATCCTAAATGTGTAGTACCTTTGATATATCTAAATATCCGTTTAACGGCCTCAAGATGGGATGTTTTGGGATCTTCTTGTGTTAGGAATATAAATATTCATATGAAGACTCGGTCACCCCGAGTACTCATTGGCATTAAAGTAGCTCGTATGATTATTAGCCTTATTAGTATTAGTTTAGTTAACGTAATATTAGTTTAGTTATTATAGTATTCGTGGAGTTGGGTCGGGTCTTTACCTACTGTCAGCTCACTCCACAACCCACTCGGGGCACTTAAGCTAGTAGTATAAATACCCCTTCCCATGTGTGGGAAGGGTTGGACCTTTCACTTCATTAATCTAATATCACAAGTTTCTCTCTCTAGAAAAGGCTCCCATTCTCTCTTTCTCTCTCTAAAGTAATCGGCCAAATCACCACCATATGTGTGTTATGTGTATTGAATATGCTTCAATTGGTATCAAGAGCCATGGTTAGGTTCGAGTGATTGCATATTCACGGATTTGTGGTGTGATTTTGGCATTTTTGGTTGGTTTTGTGTCAACTTGAAAAAAGGACACAAATCACGATTTAAGCTTTGTTTGTGGTTTAATTCGTTAAAAACTTGTACTTTTGTGTTCACAAAACTATCTTGCATCTTTCTTGACAACATACAGTCGTGTGGTGTTAGTTATTGGAAGATTAGAAGATTTTTCTTGACTGCGGTTTGTGTTTCGGTAGTACATTCTTCACTGCGGTTTGTGTCTCGATAGTACATTCTTCACTGCGTTTTGTGATAGTTTGCGGAAACTTTTGGTTGCGGTTTGGTAATATGGTCTGAATGCGTTTTGGTTTTTAACCTAAACGGGAAAGAAGACAAACTCAGTGAAAGTGACATCTTGTCTTTTACGTTTTGTCCTTTTGCTCCTGCGGTTTGACCAGTCTTGCGGTTTGACCAAGGTTGCGGTTTGAAATTTCTGTGTTTTGGTTTCTGCTGTTTGTGGATTTCTGCGGTTTGTGTCTTCTGCGGTTTGTGGTACTCTGCGGTTTGAGTTTTCTGCGGTTTGTGGTATTGCGGTTTGAGTCTTCTACGGTTTGTGATATTCTGCGGTTTGTGTCTTCTGCGGTTTGTGGTACTGCGGTTTGAGGTCTCTGCGTTTTGCGGTTTCTGCAGTTTGACCAAGTTGCGTTTAGAGGTTTCTGCGGTTTGACCAAGTTGCGTTTTGAGCTTTCTGCGTTTTGACCAAAGTTGACTTTTTACGTCAAAACTTCAAACGGCCATAACTTTTGAACTGTAACTCCGTTTTCAGCGAATTACCTGTCAAAACGACCGTGAGACCGAGGATGTTGAAGCATACTTGAGATGTCGAGAGATGTTGTTGTAAGTATGCATTGATGATTTGTGTTTACAAGTAACTTATGCATTTTGCGTTATGCATTACAAGTTACACGTTTGTCATTATTAAAACTGAAGAAACCGTTTAGTTTAAATATCGTAATATTTGCACTAACAGTTTGCTCATAATCCTTTCAGACTCCCACTTATGCAAACACAACAACGTAGGAACTACTTTCACTGTACCAAGAGGTCGCGAGTAAGATATTGTAGTACATCACTCACAGAAACCGATTCAATACCCAAATAGTGATATCTCCTGAATTTAGCTACGCCCAACTAAATCTGACTCTAACTCTACCAAGTTGAGTCCAGGGTATGTGATTGTATCCTTTCGCACTTTATCGATATTTTTAGAAAGTACCAAGCATGGATATCTTAACCTCATTATATGCCTCCCGTGGTATCCCAGACACTTTTGTCATACGACCGTATTTTTCATACATCATTTCATAAAAGGGGCCCAGAAAAATATCCTTTTACACAGTCTATTTCAACTTGGAATTGCAAATTGCCATCTAGTCCAATAAGCCACTCCCTTACTTCCTATTGAACTTGACGCTAGCACACAACGTTACACTTTTATGCTGTAACTAGAAACTAGATCTAAGCCCGGTGAAAAACAAAGTTAAATGACCTAACTCCTCAAGTCATTGGTATAGTTCGTCACGATCAGAGAATGCCATTAACTATGATCCATGTGGTCGCTTCTCAATCATGGCCACGTCCAACGTTTGCCCCGCAAATGCAAGTGAAATTCAATAGTTTCACCGAACGTTTCTTATTTCACTATATTTGTCAGTATTATCTCGGTGTCCCTCCATGATAATCAGCTAAGGACTCTTTTAGAATGAAATCAACACTCACTATCACATATTAGACTTGTCACAAGATTAATCAAATACAAACACACATCCACAGATCAACAAACCAGAAAAAGGAACCGAAATACCTTACATTAACAAATCAGATGGCCATGAAACCTTGCTATCTATTCTTGAAACACTGAAACCCTAATCGCTCGCCATTCTCTCATATTTAACCCAAAAACAACTGGTATGTGTATTTAGAGAGAGAAACCACGGAGTAAACAAATAAACAGGCAATAGCTTATAACGATTCTATCATTGATATAATCAAAAACAGGTGTACAACATGCAGCCAACCCTATGATCTAACAAGCACACAAAACGATAGTGGAAAATGCATGGTTGTTTCAGGATTTGGGTTTGCTGAAACGATGTTACGAACTGTAATTTTGGCATGGCGAGAATTATATGGTATAAAGTGCTGTTGTATTTTGTAGTAGGTTTGGACTTGGGTGTTTGATGTTTAGATATTTCCTGGTGTATGTGTTGAATGCATGTCTGTTCTAGGATTCGGGTTTGCTAAAGTGATGTTGCCACTTGCCAACCTTAATTTTGGCGTGGCGAAAATCAAAAGGTATAAAAAACGATTGTGTTTTGCAGTAGGTTTCATATTTAGGCTTGGGTACTAGATGTGGGATTTCAATGATTGTCATAGAGTAAGTTGTATGAAAACTAAATGTGAAATAGAAGGACTGTGAAACGGTTGTTAGGTCAGTTGATGTGTTACTCATATTTGGTATTAGTAGAAATGACGGACACGAGTGGCATATCAGCTGGTCTAACCAACGTCTCATAAAATGATGTTTGGACACTCATTTTACAACTTCTTTACACAGTTGCCATGTGATTTCTAGGGTTAGTTGCATGTTTTGCAACTGTTTTCCGTTGTCAAGATAATAAACAGAATTAATTTGACTTGTGACGGGACAAAGGGTGCTAGATGTGGGATTTCAATGACTGTCGCATGTTTTGTAGATCTCATTTGGATAATGTTAAGCGTCTTTTCTTATATTTGAATTGATGTTTTCAGCTTGCAAGTGATGTTGCTATCATGGGAATTCTGTGCATGGATTAACCTATGGTTTTCACTATACGGATTTGCTGCAAGATAGGTGCATGTTTTATTTTTAAAGTTAATACTTTAAATTTTAGGAGGTAATACCTGATTAGTCAATATACGCGTGTTTTTGTTTGATTAAGGTTTTTGATCTCTTTTAGAGTCTGATACGTGGTCGTAATTTTTCGTGATATTCTTTAAATTTTGGTATACGGCCAGCTGTATATAAATTGTGGTAATGGCTGTTATTATTGTAAGTGCTACAAATTATTTATTTCCTGTGCAAAATATGTGTTTCCTGATTTCTTTTAAAGTCTGATATGTGGTCATAATTGTTGCTTTTATATGTTTGTGTATAAAATGTGATCATAGTTGTTGATTTAGTAGATCCTGATACGTGGCCGTAATTGTTTCGTAGTATTCTTTAAAGTGTGGTATGTGGTCAACTTTATAAGAGTTGTGGTTATGTCTGCTTTGTAAATGCTACAAACTATTTTTGCATAAAGTTTGGTGTGGGTCATGACTGTTGCTTTTATACGTTTGTGTATAAGATGTGATCGTAATTGCCAATTTAATAAGTGCTATTAATCAACAAAGGTTATTGATTTTCCTGTTTAGAATCTAATGCATTTTTTTTTGATACTTTATATTATTAGATGTTGGTCTAGGTTAATTCAATTTCCTGCATACTTTATATGCTTTTTTTTGTAAATCTAATTTAGATGGATGCTCCTATGCTATGTTGATTTGGTTCATTTACTGTTTCAAAAACTTTCTTGGTGAGATTATTGATAGATTGCTCTCTTTTGTATTCATGCTATGGAAGAATTGTCAGCTGGACTTAATGATGGTAGTTGAAGAGGATGGACGAAATCGATTTAAATATTATGTATAATGCTTAAAGGTGGATTTTACTTATCAAGTTGGTTTAACAGCCAAGTGTGTATTGGGGAATGGGAACAGCCATGTTCATCCTGACACTTGGTGTGCACAAGCGATTATGCTACATCCATTCTGGAAACCTTCCTGATTAGTGATTTATGATTTTGTAAGAGTGGCGCTGTTGCTCAATAATGAAGGCGATCTAATCAAAACTGTGGAAGAAGTGTTAATGTATGACTTAAATGGGATCAAGCTCTACAGGTCACTTACAACTAGATACTTGATGACATCAAATAACAACATATTATTAGCATCATTTATCCTATGTATATTGCTTGTTTTATATTATTTTATATGAGAATTGATACTTAATCGCTTACTTTTGTAAATCTTAGTTATAAACAAGCAATTGGTGAAAGTTAGCTATTTTGGACGTAAATTGGAGCAAAATAGATCAAGTTGGAAAAGTCTACTGAACTGAAGGAAGATACACCGTATCATTCTAGACGGATACGCCGTATACCAAGACTTAGACGAATAAGAAGACCATTTCCTGACTTTGAAGCATACGCCGTATGGATTTCTCCTATACGCCGTATATGAAACTTTGGTCAACGAGAATATCTGACTTTCTTTGCCCATGATACGCCGCATGACATCAACAGCATGCGCCGTATCTACCTTTAAGACTTCACCAGATTTCCAAGATAAGAAGACAAGATGCGCCGTATGAAGCTCAATGATGCGTCGTATCATATGGCGATGTACGAATATTCCAGAATATAATAATCTTGGACCCCACGCTAAGTTACCAAGATACGGCGTATCTCACTAATGGATACGCCGTATCGACTCTATTTCCAGAATGTATAAATACCCCATTCACAGTCGAGTTTTGACACACAATACCTACAAGAGGTGACGTCTGACCACACAAAGACACAACCAGAAGGACGAAATCAGAGCAATAAGAAGGTCCTGCTAGTACATAATTTCATAGGAAGATTCGCTTAATTTGTATTAGTACTCTTTAATCGTTTGGTTAGCGTACTCTTTCTTTCATTAGATTCGTACTTAATATTTTCACTCATTAAAGATTATATGATGTTTTATTGGATGCTTATGCCTATGTTTTGATTACATTATTACTTCGTTAATATCGTTTGCATGATTAATGTAAGCCCTAAGTGGTTAATTAATAAATTGATAATCATTAAGGTAGACTTTATGCGGATTTCTGATTAGTCGTGACAGGACTTTTCCCTTGAGAAGACTTAAAAACTGAAATCTAGACGTTTAGGTTGGTCTAAACATTGGCACGAGATACGCATACTCGTAAGCAACTAAAGAGAAAGAACCGAATTAGTACTCATCATATATAACTAAACAATTAGCGAACATATCTTCCTTACTATCAACTTGACCTCTTACTTGTTATATGTGTTTCTATCTGTGTGTATGTGTCATTAGCCTCGTTGCCTTTATTTACAGTTTTGCTTAATCTACACATTGTGCTAGTCTCTCAGGCTGAAAACCCCCTTGCGTTAGATTAGATTTAATTAGAACTAACTTTAGGATTAAAATATTGATAGATAAATAGTGTTAACGTTCCACTCTTAGTGATCGACACTCTACTTACCAACTAGGCTGCATTGATCGGGTACACTGCCCGTTAGTGTTTATTATAGGTTACGTCGGCTAGATATAAATTTAAAACTTGATAACATAATCTATACCTACAACAAAGCACATCAATACTCAAAGGAGTTATTTCGGATTTACCCGAGCAAAGAAGATATCATGGGGGAAAATAAGGATCTTCTTTGTTCTGGTAAATCTAAAATAAATGTTTGTAGTATTTAAGTGCAAGTGACCTGTACGTCTTGATCCCCTGCGAATAATACATTTCCAATTCTCCAGGTGTTTTGTTCAGAATGCCAACTCCAAAGATTCCAAGCGGGATGATTCTTGTGATTTGCGATTTTGGTGTCGCAGAAACCTGGTGGCATAAACTGTGTGTAACACCCCCTAATTTGGTTTGTGGCAGCGGAAAAGTAATTAGGGTGTTACGGTGAGGATCGAGTTAAAATTTCAGAAAAACGGTCCAGAATAGGCATTTTGAAAGTTATATGTCATTCAAAGAATATTCTTGATACAAAAGTGAATTATTTGATTTGAAAATCCCATGAGAAAAGGTGATAATTTGGGAGGAATAACATATTTGATTTTACACCATTTAAGTTATCAGAGTAAAGGATGCCCGCTCCGTGTCTTGTCCTGCTCCGTTAATTACCTGAGATAAACATGCTTAAAAACGTCAACACAATGGTTGGTGAGTTCGTGGAGTTTATAGAAAATAACTTTCTTCGGAAGGTGTATAGTGATTGTCGAAATAAATAATAGTTCTTCATTAAATAACAAGTCGTGTTGAATAAAATTCACAAGTGATTCATGTATGATCTCGAGCGATCATAAGTTTCAAGTTATGATGAAAATGAGCTAAGTTGTTATACGCTCGACATGCTAGGATGGATTAACTTTTGGAAGTAACAATACACTAAGCCTTTTTAGTTGTCTCTAATAGAATTCTCAATTAAGTCACATATGATAACAGTTAAAGTTCAAGTACGGGATTCATAATCATAACATGTAGTGAAATAATAGTCTAAAGTCTGAAATCTATCAGTGAAAAGTGGTGGTCTTCTAATACAGCTGTATCCTAGGATATATATATATGAAACATTCATATATAAAGTTATATTGCCTTAAGCCTCATGACACGCAAAACGTTGACAGAGTACCGTAAAACGGAGTGTTCACCAAATTAATGACGAAAGTTTATGCCCTCGTGTAATAGGTGATTTGCCACTTCCTATTTTTCTCAAATATAGTGCATCGCGACTAATACGACTAGCGATTAAGCATTCCGTCCTAGTATTAGTGGGATAGGTTGTCAGTCCTCCAACAGGTTTCGAAGCTGTTACTATATTCGCGCTCACCGCAGTGATTAATGGCTCATGATAAAGGGACTTTATGGCAATAAAGTGTGCTTAGGCAATATAGGTCTCGAGGTTCATAAAATATACGTATTCTGATCTTGGCAATTATTTCCAGTGAAATTATAGAAATATCATAATAAGTAACAGTTCATTCATTTGTTATATGAATTCATACAGTGAGTTTCAGTATCATGTTACGTCAAGTAGTTCAGAGATGTTATGTTTCAAGTTCCGTGTTTAAACTAAACAGCTAATTTGCACATATAATGAGCATATATTCTTTTCAAGTATGATTCAAATAAGTAAAGCATAGTTGATAATTTTGAGTAAGTCATGAGAGTTTTCAAGTAATATAAAACAGTTAAAGCATGTATCTCCCCCAAAAGAGTTATTAAAACAAGTGTTAAAAGTAGGGGCCACGACTCACCTGGAGCGTATCTGACAAGACGAATTTATAAGACCAAGTAAACGATCACGAAAACTTCTTCAATACGAGACCTGAGTATAAGCGAAATCTAAGAGTCTAACTTACGACTAATAACGAATGTGGAAAGGATAAATCGTCTAACGATTTGATCGGTGATGTGAGTGTGTGATATGCTTAAAATGCCTCAAGTTAAAAATATGATATATCTATAATATTATCTTGATTCTTATCTTAATCGACCCAAAATATTACTTTCTCGAAATATGCTGAAATAATATGCAAGTGAAGCCACTAATATTTCTAATAACGAAACTTTAAATAATGCATAGCTAAAAATGAAACATGCATATGAAATGAAGGGTGAAAATAGAAAATAAATAAGAATGTCAAGTAAAGTTAAATAGGTCCTTGTCCTTTTCAGATTTTATACTTTTTAGTCTAACTGCGATTTCGTTTCGTCGTTAGTCCTCGGTTAAGTCCAAAGTCCATAATAGTCCAAATTTTGTCCATATGTCCATATAAGGCTCGGAGTTTAATGATATGTCAATTTAAGTCCTTTATAAACTGTTTTCACAGCTTCAATCCATGGGTTTCACGGTTTGGCAGTTTTGTTCCTTCCGGTTATATCGCGTTACATTTTTAGTCCTTTTTGCATAAAAATGACGGGAAAAATATTCTGAAAATTTCTATAACTTTATTAAGTTCATTTTAACTTATTTCAATTGATTATTTCAGAAAATACCTTATTTTTAGCTTATTGGACTTATTAACGAAATATACATAGGCCCGTTAAGAAATCGAGAGACGAGGGCATGAAAATAGTTTTGGGCTTAGACTTGGGCTATTTTTATGATTCTAAAAATATGTCATATGGGCCTGTTGGGCTGTTAAATCGTAATTTCTTATTGGGCTCTAGTTAAGCCCATTATCAAAAAGGATTTTTGATTTATCTCTTCTAAAATGATTTAGTGTTTCTGGAACTTAGTTGACTGTTTTTAAAAGGTTGTAGCTCGATTATTTTACGTGGTGTTTATACGAAATTGGAAGCTAGTTGTGTGGGCTAACAAGTCGTATGAAGAAAGGGTATAGTTGTTAAATTATATAATGTGATATGAAGTCATTTTGAAGCTACTTGGGGCTGTTTGTATACGTTTAAGATTTCTTAACATTCTATAGTTTTTCCCAGTCTTATTGATAGCGTGACAAGTTATGTTTTTACATTTAACATGAAGCATATAATGAAAGTATATAAGTTCGATGTATGCATGGTTCATCATAGGTAAAATGTTATACGTTCAAGTAATAACGATACATGTATGAGTGTTAAACGTGTACTAGTAAGGTTGTGAGTGTGTTTCTAACAGGTCGTATAAGGAAGTAGTATAGTCCTTTGGTTAGGTTGTGAGACGAAGGGATTTACTAGTCAATTTAAGTTGTTTTTAATGAGTGACATTCTTAGTAGAAAAACTATGTATCTTCGAGTCTTAGTTCACACCTGAGATTTTATTTAGTATGCATGCATGGCAACCATTTAAACCTACAAATGTTGTGAGGTGACTGTTGAGATTTCACAAGGGAAGTTCGATAGAGTGCATGGTTATTCTAAATGATGTGGACACAATGACATGTATATTAATGTTTATACGTTCAAATTAAATGATGCATGCTAAGTGGTGTACGTGAGAATGAACGGAAAGAGTGCTCGTAGGTACTTACTACTACATCTTTTGAAGGTGGTGGAGACTTGTGTGAGTTCGTGTGAACACAAAAGTGAACAACCCACTTGCCACAACCGAGAATACGTTCTATATAATCATGACCCATTTTCTTCGAATCTTTTTACAGTCGAGAAGGTGAGTGGTTCTAACTATTTGGGGAAGTCTTAACTGATAATAGGGCATGAGAAACATGTAGAGGGGACGATAGTGAGAGGTGGTAAAAGCATTGGGGTTCGACTGAAATTACCAGGGCGAGATGGAAGACAGTGGGTGTTTAATATATTTTTACGTATGGTTCTCACTCGATGGTTTCCCAGGTCGAGATAGAAAATCTCCTGGTCTTTATGGTTCCTTTGAGTGGTGAAAGAGAAGGGAATGTGGATGGTGTAAAGGGTGGCCAAATGGAGGGTAGTACTTATAGAAGATTGTAACACGTTTTTATTGACTTAAGACTTTCCATTTCAATCATTGTGTAATACTGTAGCTAGATGGACACCTAGGTATGTCATTGCAAAATATCTAGGAAGTTTGGTGTAGTTTGTCTTTAGTTGTTGGATCATGTAGAGATTCATACGTTTATTATTCATATTATTTCTACAAAAGAAGCTAGCGAGGCCCATAGATTTGTCTGACATTCTATTATAGTTTCATGTGTGGATAAGGGTTGGGAAAAGTCTTAGGAACTCTTAGGAATAATCGGTATTTCACAACAGTCGAGTTTGGAGATTTTTGTTTATATGTATGAGTTGTTTTGGGACAAACAAATGGTCTTTAAAACCTTAGAAATACTGGTTATCTTATTCTGGAAATTGGCACCCTTGTTGTTTGGTGGGTGATGTTCGAGGAGGTCTAAAAATATCCAAGGGCCGCGTTTAATAATTTTGCGTATGAAATGTGTTTTGTATTTCGTTGACTGTCGAATTGTATGAAACAACAAAGGGAGTGAATTTTGGGAGTTGGGCTTGGGTGGTGCGTATGGTGTTGTTGGGCTTGATGGCCCGATGGGTTTGTAGCTTTTGTTTTTAATGGAAGGAGAAATTATATTTAGGGTAATTGTTTGTGTAGTTAATATAATGTAATTAGTGGCTAAAATGTGATTAGTGCATGGTTGTAATCATGTTATAAACTTAGTGGTTTTATCTATAATTTGTAATTAGTGAGATTTGCGAGTTGTGAACTAATAGTCGTTGCGAAGTAAATATGTTTCATAAAGTACGTCGAGGACTAGTGCCGATATTTGTTACTTGTTGAAATGTTGTGTTGTGGTAGAATAATGTAGTAAGTAAATAAAAGTTTAAATTTCCCCATAAAAATGGGCTTTGTTAAACGATAAGTCGAGGTTATTACTAATTAACAAAGATTATCATAACGGATTTTCGTAGGATCTTACAGTATCTACCCCTCAATTTTGAACTTCGTCCCGAAGTTCAGTCCGTGATAGGTGTTGAAAGATGTGGCGTTCTGAGGTGAGAGTTTATGGAAGATATTGTCGAGAGATTTCTTATTTGACTAACCAGAAGCGAGATTTCAACTAGATTAATTAATACTAGACTAAATAAATTCAAATGTTTGATCAATAGTTTAATTTATGGGTTACGAATAGTGAAAGTAACGGCCGAGAGTAGGAAGTATTTAGCGCTTAATGTTTAGTGTTCTAACGGTCGAGTCTAGGGGATTTTTAATGGTAGTGGTTTGAATTTTAATGATTGTGAACAGTAAAATAACGGGTATTTTCTCCACTTATTTATCCTATCTATCTTTTTCCTATAAATATCTTATCCACCTTTTCCTTTTTCATCTTTTCCGCCCCATCCCTTTCATTCATCTTCATCCCTTCCGAAAAAAAAATTTCACCATGCCTCCGATCGTCATTGTCGTAGCCACCGCGTACATTGTCCTTGTCGCCATGTATTTGGCCTTCTTTCCGGATGAAAACTCCGATTACTACGTCGCATCCTTGGTGTTCAGCGTACCTCTCACGCTTTTAGCGATCAATGTGGATAAGATTTTTGGGTGAGGATCTCGGCTAGTGTGGTTAGAATGTAGTTTTGTTGTGTGTCGATGTAACCTTTAATGAATGTGGAATAAAATCTTGTTTATGTTTAGTTATAAATCTCGATATGGCTTTTAAGATTTTGTTATTTTTATGGCGCAGAATAATCAAGGTGCTTCATCCTATGGTGGCTCTTGCTATTGTTGGGTTGGTGGGGGTTGTTGTTTCTATGGTGGGTCAACCGATTGAAGATTGTATGCCTTATATTGTGTTTATTGTACTGTTAGCACTTCCGATGTTAATCATTTCGCTATGTATTAACTTCCGTGGTTTTAAATAAAATTTATGTTATTTGTGTTTTCCATAGATTGTTGTGAATTCTTATAGTTTCTAGGTTTCGTATTTTTCTCGACTTCGTATAATAGAGCAGTGAGTAATGGGTAATGAGTGTAGATTTGACTGAGATTGGCTAAAAGTGAGTTTTATAAATAAATTATCTTGTCTCGAGATCTTGTTTTTTGGAATGAAAATTGTTATTCTATCGTGGTTTGAAAAATAAACATGACTCATAATTTTTGAAAATCGCAAATTTATGGGGTAACCTATTCGTTACACAAAGAGTTTGTAATAATAGATTTTAACAATGATGGTTTCGGATGAGAACTTGCTGAATGTAAAAATAATTGTTGAACTTTAGCTTTTGTAAAGAAAACTTGTTAGATAAGGTCTTAAGTGCTAACACAAAATTTGTTCGCTTTATATAAAACCGTGTCTTACGTTAATAGTTTGTTTGTATTTATTTTTCAAAGTATCCAAGTTGTTAGTTACGTATGGAAGCTAGGTGGGGAAATGAATATGTTATAAGATGAAATGTGTTGTAGTTAAATAAATCATTTGGTTTCTTAGGGTTGTTAACCGTCGTTGGGGGCAAAAGAGAAATACGAAAGTTGATTTGTTTTGGTTGTAGTTGAGTCCACAAAAATGAAGTATGACCAAATAACTAGACAGGGTTTCGTTTGAGTTTGCTGAGGTTGTTGGGAACTTAAATTACACAAAGTATTTAGGCAATATATGATTTTTGTTGAAGCCATGACAGTCGGGCTGAACTTTGATGATAACTTTGGTCATCTTATGATCGAGTGACTGGAAAAGATTTGTTACTCATGATTTATTGGTAAGTGCCTAATTTAGACATATGAAAATATTGATAGGTTGTTAAGTGAATGATCCAAAGTAAACGGGTATGAGTCGATTTGATTAGAAATACTTCTTAACTCCTTGAAATTAATTAGAGTTGAGCTTGAGTTTTACTGATAAAGACCTAATGATGAATAAGAGTGCGTTGGATTGTTGTTAGTAATAGGTCGAGAACAAATGTTTCAAGGATAAGTTTAGTTTGGCGAATGTTGAACACATGTTCCATGACATATATGGTTATTAGGTAGTTTTGAGATCATCGAAATTTCGTATAATGCCTAAGAGTTTCGAGAGGACATTAGAAGGTTCACAATCTTTTAGAGGATGAGTAGTCAAATCGTACAGAAAGTGTTATTGGTATGTGGCGTGTTCAGGATTTTTAAGTCATGGTGGGGCGTGTTTAACGCGATTTGTTCCTGCCTCTTGCGTTGAATTGCGAAAACCAAAGTAAATATTTTATTTACCACGTATCTCAGAGCTAGTTGCTAGTTTTACTAGACATAGATTTTGAAAGTTTTACCGTTTGAATACAAACGATTATATTTCTTAATTGAAAGATATTTTTCAAACCCTTATAAATAACATTGGCATGGTTGGGTTACCTATACACACACAATCAATGGCTTGTAAGCTACCACATACCGCTGAACAAATTCAACTGTACATCAAAGCAGAAACGGAGGGTAGTGACGTGGATCATCAAAATGCTATTGTGAAGGTCATTTTGCAGTTGGAGGCTACGAAGCAACTGAAACGACGACTTAGGGAAAACTACGCCATGTGCACAGACATTTCAGAGGGTAGGAAGTATGTGATTGACACGTTTTTGTATAATGAGTCTTGTAAGGATGCTGCTGTCATCGAATCGCTGTGGTCATGTGTTCATCAAATAGATGACCAGATTTCTAACAAGGTTCGTTGGAGCTTGGAAGAGAATGTTGAAGCTGCTAGGGTTGAACATCAACAACAACAACAAACAAGCAACAAAATCCATCACCACTACAACATCAACAACAACCACAACTACAACAAGGTGCATCAAGTTCCTCTACACCAAGGGTGGTTGTGCAACAACAACATTTGCCTCATCTGGATCATTTCCAACCAAGTTTCGAGGAGAATGTGGCAGTTGATGATGGTGGTTGGACTCCTGCCATGGAGTGGGATCTGAGCAGGTTGGAAGCTCAATGGGAGGAAGAGAAGTTGGCGAGCTTTGATCCTTATGATGACGGCTATGATTCCAACAATTCTCAGACTTGGGATCATCCGGACTACCTTTGAAGTTTAGGTTTAGGTTTATGTGCTGTTTTAATCCAGTATCGTTTGTAATGTTTAAGTACTTCCTTCAAGTTTATTTGAATAATATGGTGTTTGGATGTTTATGCTATGAACACAACTTGGAAAGGAACTCATTACTCTGCTAGATTTAGATATTTTACAGAAATCTGTGCGGGTAACCTATTTGTTAAACAAAGAGTTTTGTCGATAACAGATTCTCACATAGAGATATTTGAATTGAAGATTCGGTGTATGTAGAGAAAGTTGCTGAATCCCGGCTTTTAGGGTATGGGAGATCTTGTTGGTCTTGGTGTGAAGAAATAGTTAATGCAAGTGGCTAGAATAGTAAGAGACAGTATTACGATAGGAGTGTTGCTTTGAATTCATATACTAACACTATGTATCACTATATAGGGGTTCTAATGAGAGTTATGCTGTGTGTTTGATGAATTTTTATGGTTATCGGTTTCATACTAGTGCCCTTTACAGATATAAATAAGCCCACTTATTTATAATTCGTTATTTACATAGAGAGGCGTCCCAAACAATGTAAATAAGGAAATATAAACTTATGGTTCGGCGCCTTACAATTTCTTTATTTAGATAAAAGGCATCTCAATCATTCAAATAAAGACATTGCAACCCATCCTGCTTAAGAATTTCTGATTTAATATTCGTACTAGTCCACAAAATAATTCCTGCGCTGATTTTCCGGAGGTATATAAAGATTTGTTTCGCACGTATCTATAAAGATACGAGTATGATAATTAAGGATGGTTGGTACGATACTTGAAATAGTTGTTGAGTATATATATATAACGTTGAGTGTGAAATAGTATAGTGTGTAATGTGTGAAGAATAAACATCAAGCATGTAAAGATTAGTACAAAACAATCTTAATAGGTAATGTATTGAGCACGGCAGTCTGCAGACACGGAAGGCATAAGATGATAAGGTGTAAAATCATTCATTTTGAAAGTGTGGTTATAGTTCATTGTTTTAAAACGTTTGATTCTCTATAACCATAGGCTCTGATACCAAACTGTAACACCCCCTAATTTGGTTTGTGGCAGCGGAAAAGTAATTAGGGTGTTACGGTGAGGATCGAGTTAAAATTTCAGAAAAATGGTCCAGAATAGGCATTTTGAAAGTTATATGTCATTCAAAGAATATTCTTGATACAAAAGTGAATTATTTGATTTGAAAATCCCATGAGAAAAGGTGATAATTTGGGAGGAATAACATATTTGATTTTACACCATTTAAGTTATCAGAGTAAAGGATGCCCGCTCCGTGTCTTGTCCTGCTCCGTTAATTACCTGAGATAAACATGCTTAAAAACGTCAACACAATGGTTGGTGAGTTCGTGGAGTTTATAGAAAATAACTTTCTTCGAAAGGTGTATAGTGATTGTCGAAATAAATAATAGTTCTTCATTAAATAACAAGTCGTGTTGAATAAAATTCACAAGTGATTCATGTATGATCTCGAGCGATCATAAGTTTCAAGTTATGATGAAAATGAGCTAAGTTGTTATACGCTCGACATGCTAGGATGGATTAACTTTTGGAAGTAACAATACACTAAGCCTTTTTAGTTGTCTCTAATAGAATTCTCAATTAAGTCACATATGATAACAGTTAAAGTTCAAGTACGGGATTCATAATCATAACATGTAGTGAAATAATAGTCTAAAGTCTGAAATCTATCAGTGAAAAGTGGTGGTCTTCTAATACAGCTGTATCCTAGGATATATATATATGAAACATTCATATATAAAGTTATATTGCCTTAAGCCTCATGACACGCAAAACGTTAACAGAGTACCGTAAAACGGAGTGTTCACCAAATTAATGACGAAAGTTTATGCCCTCGTGTAATAGGTGATTTGCCACTTCCTATTTTTCTCAAATATAGTGCATCGCGACTAATACGACTAGCGATTAAGCATTCCGTCCTAGTATTAGTGGGATAGGTTTTCAGTCCTCCAACAGGTTTCGAAGCTGTTACTATATTCGCGCTCACCGCAGTGATTAATGGCTCATGATAAAGGGACTTTATGGCAATAAAGTGTGCTTAGGCAATATAGGTCTCGAGGTTCATAAAATATACGTATTCTGATCTTGGCAATTATTTCCAGTGAAATTATAGAAATATCATAATAAGTAACAGTTCATTCATTTGTTATATGAATTCATACAGTGAGTTTCAGTATCATGTTACGTCAAGTAGTTCAGAGATGTTATGTTTCAAGTTCCGTGTTTAAACTAAACAGCTAATTTGCACATATAATGAGCATATATTCTTTTCAAGTATGATTCAAATAAGTAAAGCATAGTTGATAATTTTGAGTAAGTCATGAGAGTTTTCAAGTAATATAAAACAGTTAAAGCATGTATCTCCCCCAAAAGAGTTATTAAAACAAGTGTTAAAAGTAGGGGCCACGACTCACCTGGAGCGTATCTGACAAGACGAATTTATAAGACCAAGTAAACGATCACGAAAACTTCTTCAATACGAGACCTGAGTATAAGCGAAATCTAAGAGTCTAACTTACAACTAATAACGAATGTGGAAAGGATAAATCGTCTAACGATTTGATCGGTGATGTGAGTGTGTGATATGCTTAAAATTCCTCAAGTTAAAAATATGATATATCTATAATATTATCTTGATTCTTATCTTAATCGACCCAAAATATTACTTTCTCGAAATATGCTGAAATAATATGCAAGTGAAGCCACTAATATTTCTAATAACGAAACTTTAAATAATGCATAGCTAAAAATGAAACATGCATATGAAATGAAGGGTGAAAATAGAAAATAAATAAGAATGTCAAGTAAAGTTAAATAGGTCCTTGTCCTTTTCAGATTTTACACTTTTTAGTCTAACTGCGATTTCGTTTCGTCGTTAGTCCTCGGTTAAGTCCAAAGTCCATAATAGTCCAAATTTTGTCCATATGTCCATATAAGGCTCGGAGTTTAATGATATGTCAATTTAAGTCCTTTATAAACTGTTTTCACAGCTTCAGTCCATGGGTTTCACGGTTTGGCAGTTTTGGTCCTTCCGGTTATATCGCGTTACATTTTTAGTCCTTTTTGCATAAAAATGACGGGAAAAATATTCTGAAAATTTCCATAACTTTATTAAGTTCATTTTAACTTATTTCAATTGATTATTTCAGAAAATACCTTATTTTTAGCTTATTGGACTTATTAACGAAATATACATAGGCCCGTTAAGAAATCGAGAGACGAGGGCATGAAAATAGTTTTGGGCTTAGACTTGGGCTATTTTTATGATTCTAAAAATATGTCATATGGGCTTGTTGGGCTGTTAAATCGTAATTTCTTATTGGGCTCTAGTTAAGCCCATTATCAAAAAGGATTTTTGATTTATCTCTTCTAAAATGATTTAGTGTTTCTGGAACTTAGTTGACTGTTTTTAAAAGGTTGTAGCTCGATTATTTTACGTGGTGTTTATACGAAATTGGAAGCTAGTTGTGTGGGCTAACAAGTCGTATGAAGAAAGGGTATAGTTGTTAAATTATATAATGTGATATGAAGTCATTTTGAAGCTACTTGGGGCTGTTTGTATACGTTTAAGATTTCTTAACATTCTATAGTTTTTCCCAGTCTTATTGATAGCGTGACAAGTTATGTTTTTACATTTAACATGAAGCATATAATGAAAGTATATAAGTTCGATGTATGCATGGTTCATCATAGGTAAAATGTTATACGTTCAAGTAATAACGATACATGTATGAGTGTTAAACGTGTACTAGTAAGGTTGTGAGTGTGTTTCTAACAGGTCGTATAAGGAAGTAGTATAGTCCTTTGGTTAGGTTGTGAGACGAAGGGATTTACTAGTCAATTTAAGTTGTTTTTAATGAGTGACATTCTTAGTAGAAAAACTATGTATCTTCGAGTCTTAGTTCACACCTGAGATTTTATTTAGTATGCATGCATGGCAACCATTTAAACCTACAAATGTTGTGAGGTGACTGTTGAGATTTCACAAGGGAAGTTCGATAGAGTGCATGGTTATTCTAAATGATGTGGACACAATGACATGTATATTAATGTTTATACGTTCAAATTAAATGATGCATGCTAAGTGGTGTACGTGAGAATGAACGGAAAGAGTGCTCGTAGGTACTTACTACTACATCTTTTGAAGGTGGTGGAGACTTGTGTGAGTTCGTGTGAACACAAAAGTGAACAACCCACTTGCCACAACCGAGAATACGTTCTATATAATCATGACCCATTTTCTTCGAATCTTTTTACAGTCGAGAAGGTGAGTGGTTCTAACTATTTGGGGAAGTCTTAACTGATAATAGGGCATGAGAAACATGTAGAGGGGACGATAGTGAGAGGTGGTAAAAGCATTGGGGTTCGACTGAAATTACCAGGGCGAGATGGAAGACAGTGGGTGTTTAATATATTTTTACGTATGGTTCTCACTCGATGGTTTCCCAGGTCGAGATAGAAAATCTCCTGGTCTTTATGGTTCCTTTGAGTGGTGAAAGAGAAGGGAATGTGGATGGTGTAAAGGGTGGCCAAATGGAGGGTAGTACTTATAGAAGATTGTAACACGTTTTTATTGACTTAAGACTTTCCATTTCAATCATTGTGTAATACTGTAGCTAGATGGACACCTAGGTATGTCATTGCAAAATATCTAGGAAGTTTGGTGTAGTTTGTCTTTAGTTGTTGGATCATGTAGAGATTCATACGTTTATTATTCATATTATTTCTACAAAAGAAGCTAGCGAGGCCCATAGATTTGTCTGACATTCTATTATAGTTTCATGTGTGGATAAGGGTTGGGAAAAGTCTTAGGAACTCTTAGGAATAATCGGTATTTCACAACAGTCGAGTTTGGAGATTTTTGTTTATATGTATGAGTTGTTTTGGGACAAACAAATGGTCTTTAAAACCTTAGAAATACTGGTTATCTTATTCTGGAAATTGGCACCCTTGTTGTTTGGTGGGTGATGTTCGAGGAGGTCTAAAAATATCCAAGGGCCGCGTTTAATAATTTTGCGTATGAAATGTGTTTTGTATTTCGTTGACTGTCGAATTGTATGAAACAACAAAGGGAGTGAATTTTGGGAGTTGGGCTTGGGTGGTGCGTATGGTGTTGTTGGGCTTGATGGCCCGATGGGTTTGTAGCTTTTGTTTTTAATGGAAGGAGAAATTATATTTAGGGTAATTGTTTGTGTAGTTAATATAATGTAATTAGTGGCTAAAATGTGATTAGTGCATGGTTGTAATCATGTTATAAACTTAGTGGTTTTATCTATAATTTGTAATTAGTGAGATTTGCGAGTTGTGAACTAATAGTCGTTGCGAAGTAAATATGTTTCATAAAGTACGTCGAGGACTAGTGCCGATATTTGTTACTTGTTGAAATGTTGTGTTGTGGTAGAATAATGTAGTAAGTAAATAAAAGTTTAAATTTCCCCATAAAAATGGGCTTTGTTAAACGATAAGTCGAGGTTATTACTAATTAACAAAGATTATCATAACGGATTTTCGTAGGATCTTACACTGTGACCGTGTTTCACAGGCATTTTGATAGCTGAGCCGAAAAGTTTTTAGCACACGTATTGGCTGCAACGCAGGTGCAGGCTTTATGTTGAACGGTATTGATTAACATTATCTGGAATTAGTCGAACGTAATACAGTTTGCCGCAAGTTTCGTACGCTGTTTTGAAAATCTAAACAGAAAGGCATAAAATGCAACCATGTTTTGTAGCCAATACACTTTATGGGCCAAGGTATAAATATCCTGTCTCCAATCACTAAGACGTTGTTCATTTTTCTATTTAGGCTATCTAGGATACATCAAATGGACATATTCATGTTTGAGTAAAGAGAGTGGAAGAAATCGATATAAGTGTTCTCTATGATGCTACGTGGAGAAGTTGGGTCATGAGGAAATCATTATCCGAGCTTCTTCATGACAAAACACCTCCTTGCACGCTTACTAGAAGATTTTTATATCGATTTCTTCCATACTCCTCACACCAATGTTAGTATACCCATTTTACATATCGTGCATATTCGAAGTAGAAGGTGGACAATGTCTTAGGTGACACGTCTGTTGGGTCGAGCAACTTTATAATGCCAGGATCACATACAAGATCCATTTGACGTCGAGTTGTTTGAACATCTAGCTGCCAATTGTGCATTGGGAAATGGATAGTCCTAAAGATCTTCATAGTAAACATGGTTTTCTTAAGTTCTCTTTTTTTGCGTATTTCTATAGTTTTAGCTGGATTAAATTATATGCCGCATAACCAACAATATAATGCATTCTGCCATTTCCAAATATTTATTTTGACTATTCATTGTTCAAATTAGTGCTTCAAATCAACGATCTACGACTTCGTAGGTGTAATAATGTTGTGCACTTTCCGACAGACGGTGATCTTCAAGACGATCTATACGAGACAGTATAAGTAGAGGCGATCGAACTATTCATGCTACTTGCTATGCATCTATTCTGGATAGTAGCAACAACAAATCCCGCAACCTGTCGGTTGAAATGCTCATTATAATAAAAACATAAAATTCTTGCTATAGACTTTGTATTCAAAATGCACGTTTACGAGCGAGGTTTAAAACTAGTAATACGGTGTATGAATATACATATACATAGAGATATTAAGGGTATGTTTGGTACACATGATTATTAAGAAATTATGCTTATTTTTTGGAAAAAATAAATTAAAAATAAGTTACTTAGAATATAAGCTTTGTTTGTCAGAAATAACTTATAAAAAAAAAAAAAAAAAAAAATTTTCTATAATTTCTGAAAATCAAATTCTACTTCATATAGCTTTTAGAAATAATATCTTTTTATAGTGTTTTGCTCATTCTCCATCAACAGCTCCCTTTATAATTTTATTAACCGTTACTTTTGTCAAATGTATCCTAGATCATATCAATAAGAAAAAAGATGCATAATGGGATTTATGGTATCA